>JANHGL010005771.1:67387-106438 GCA_024611195.1 Ceyx melanurus | reverse complement strand
GATCATCTAGTCCAACCCCCCTGCCAGAGCAGGATCACCTAGACCAAGTCACGCAGGAACAGATCCAGGCGGGTCTTAAGTCTCTCCAGAGAACGAGACTCCACAACCTCCCTGGGCAGCCTGTTCCAGAGCTCTGGCACCCTTACTGGGAAAAAGTTTTTCCTTGTGTTTACCCATAACCTCTTGTGCTCCGACTCCCATTGCCTCTTGTCCTGTCATTGGATGACACTGAGAAGAGTCTGGCTCCATCCTCTCTACACTCACCTTTAACACATTGATAGACACCGATGAGGCCCCCCCTCGGTCTCCTCCAGGCTAAAGAGCCCCAGCTCTCTCCCTTAATCATCTTGGTAGCCCTGCGCTGGACTCTCTTCAGTAAATCTCTGGTTTTTCTGAATTGGGGTGCCCAAAGCTGGACACAGTATTCCAGGTGAGTATCCCGTTTGTGCAGCGTCCGCAGTTCGATCAGGGCTGGTGCTGTTCTGCCGTGTGGCCAGTAGATGGAGGGAGAGACTCGCGGGGCTTGGCCTCCAAAGGAGCTTTTGTGAAGTCGGCGAGAGCTGTTTTGGATCTTGGCGTAATGCGCAGACACTGCAAAGTCAAGGGAGACACCTGACTACAAGAATTAAGGAAATAATGGATAAGGACATTTGTAGACTAGCAAGTGTAGCTGAGTGATTGTTAGACATCAAGGAATAGAGAACACTACTGTGGTGATATTTAAAGGGTATAAAAAGAAAAAAAATTTTTCCATACAAACAGGTTACAGATAGGTCTATGAGTAGAAAGGGACTAAGGTGTGCAATGCTAAAAGAGGAAACAAAACCTGTCAAGAGCAAACATTCCCAGGATAAAAAGGAAGAAAGTACTCTAGACTTTTAAAAACAAAACTGGGCAGTATAAAAGAAAAAGCATGTCATAAAGATCCACTTTACTTTGGGACTGAGATGAGCAAAAATACTAAATTCTTATGAGGTTTGAGCCTTTTTTGATTTGCCGTAGGAAAGCTGACATGTAAACTGAGTTATTCTAGAAGAAACCATTCTGAAAGCTGTTCAAAATAACCCCTTGACTCCACTTTAAACAGGGTGCTGCAGGATAGAACAGCACCAGAAAGAAGTGAGAGAAAATGGAAAATATTGACACTCTTTGAAGGCAGCAGAATGTGGGTAGTGTGAATTTCCCTCCTGTGTTGCCTGAAATAGCTAGACTCTCAATTTCCAAATATCAGTCACAAGACCATCACATCTTAAAGAACTGCACCTTTGGCAGCTGGTTTTTGAGGACACATTTCTTGCAGGAAGGCTGTTTCACTGCAGACATCATCTATAAGAGGATTAATTCTTTAAAGAGAGGAAAAAAGGTCACAATGGAAATGGTACTCACCTGGAAATAGTTGTAATAATGTTCTCAATATTTAAAAATCTCAGACCTTAAAATCACATCTTCTGCTGCCTGATTATTGTGTCTTCATTTGCTGCAATCTAAGGTTGACCTGCTAGGATTCAAAGCATGTGATCACTCCAAACAGACAGGATTGTCACCTCTGAAATGTATTCAGTTGTCAACCAAGTTTTTGCATGTAGCCTGTCAAAAATGACATTCTTCCCCAGCAGCTTCCCCCAGTGTGGCCCTGCCCCTTGGCTGCAGTTTGTTTCACCACCCCAATGCTGTCCCTGCAGACATTCTGTCTTCCTCCATCAAAATCAGGTGTGGTTGCTTCCCAGTGACTCTTCTGCACAAGTGTGGGCATTCCACTTGTTCTTCATTTCATTTCTTGGTGACTGTCACTGGTGAAATTGCTTCTCTGAGCAGAGGCTGCTGGAGGCAACAGGAGTACAGGGGAGAAAGAGCTAATTGTGGAGGTAACAACAGTAACTCTGAAGAGAGAAATGGAAATCATAGAAATTCTGTGTTAGTTGCTCTCTAGACTAAGAGACTGACTGTAAAGGTAACTGCTTTTCTTCTTATCTCAGCATCAGAATAAATGATGCTATGATTCTTCCATAACATTATCAGAATAAATTAGTTTTATATTAGTACAGATAAGGAATAATACAATTGAAATTAGAGCTGCTCTGCTGAATTTGTGATAGAAATTAGAAGGTAATGAAACATTGTAATAGAACAAACAAGTAGAAATTACAGCACAGGCTTCTTCCTGTGCCTACGCTGTCAGAAACTTGTTCCTCTGTTGAAAGACACAGTGTGTGATGGGGTGTCAGAGATGTGTGCTCTTCCCTTTACCACTGCTGATAATGAACCATCAAAACAACTTCTGCTATGGGGATTCTTTGTCACCAGTCAATTTAGTCCTATTGCATCCCTAAACTTAGACTTGCATTGAAGAGATAGTGCATGTCTGGACATGAGCTAAGCCTTTCACACCATGATGACAGTCACACACTGCAACAGGTCACCCAGATGGGTTGTGCAGTTTCTGTCCTTGTAGATTTTCAGGACCAGACGGGATAAAGCCACCTGTCCTTAACTCAGAGCCTGCTTAGAGCAGGAGGTGAGATTGGAGACTGTGACAGGAGGCTAAGATAATTAAGAAAATGTAGAAACACTACTTTATAAGCACCAAATAGCTAGTAGGAAATCCAGCAAGAAAAGATGAAGATGATTGATGCTGGCACTGCTAGTACTCTATGTGAATTTATTTGACCTGATATTCACAAAAAAGGCTGAAGGTCAAAATCTGGAAATTGGAATGAGATGTTAAAAGGTTTTATGTTTTTTCTGAAGCAGACTGGCAATTTGAAATATTAAAAGCTACAAGGTGTAAAGGAAAATAGGCCCTTAAGATGATTAGCTAAGTTAGAAGTTAGAGAAGAATAGAACATTATAGAATAATGTCCTAATGTCACTGCTTTTTTCTGTGGTGCCCAGCTTCAGGGCAGTTAAGGCTGCACCAGGGAAGGGATCTGCATCAAAAAGGGCTGACAAAAAGCTCTTTGTGGGGCTGTTTTGAAGCCTTTTCCTGTGCTGGGGGCTGCCAGTTGGTGGGCAGGCTGCTGAGGGAACCTGGGTGGAACTGGCATCACCCACTGCTCATAAGCCCCTGGGGGTGGGAGAAGTCTCAGAGAGCTGAGGGCTTTGGTGAGTGCTACAGCTTGTAGGGCAGGGTGCTGAGCTTCTGCTGGTGTACATGGTAAGTTTAGTCCCTCTAAGTGGCCAGTGGTGCTCATCCCAGCTGCCCTTAGAGTGGTGGCTGAGCTAAAGAATGGAGTGGAAATGTTGAGGAATATCAGGGAGTGTGAGGGGGATTTATAGGGTGTGGATCTACTTCCTGAGGAAAGGAACCAGGTTGAGGCCCCACAGAAATCAGAGGATCCCCTTCCCTCCTGTTAGCAGGTAGTAGGAGGGGACTTCAGAGAAGGGGGAGGTTGAAAACAGGTTCATGCTGGGGGAAGCAGGTAAATCCCCTCCCTGCCTCCCCCACCTCCCCATTTACCCTGCAGGAGGAACTGGCTGTAGAAGAGGAGGATGATTCACCTGGGCCAGAAATGCCAGGACATCCCAGACCAGGCATCACAGTTGGCTCCAGAAGGAAAAGCAGAAGGGTCATTGCTGTGTGTGAGTCTCTGCTAAGGGGGGCAGAGGGGCCAATGTGTTCTCCTGACCCCCTTCACAGGGGATTCTGCTGCCTCCCTGGGGCACGAGTTAGGGATGTGTTATGTGTGTTAGGCAGGACAAGCTTCCTGCCATAATAAAGCCCTCTGATGATTACCCCCTTCTAGTATTTCAGGTGGGTAGGGATAAAGTGGGTAGAAGGAGCCCAAAAACAGATAAAAAATATTTCAGAGCCTTGGGACAGCTGCTGAGGGGATCAGGAGCACAAGCTGTGTTCTCCTCTAGCCCTTCAGTGGCAAGTGTGAATGAGGAAACCAACAGGAAAAGACAACAGGTCAACTCCTGGCTCCAGGACTGGTTACCAGCAGGGCTTTGGGTTTCTGATCATGGGCTGCTCTAGGAGACACCTGGCCTGCAGGTGGCAGGAGGGATGCATTTGTCTCCAAGGGGGAAAGGGATTTTGGGGCAGGAGTTATCAGGGCTTATTCACAAGGCTTTAAACTAGGTATGAAGGGGGAAGTGGAGGTAACTGGGCTTGTTAGGAATAAGCCCGAAGCAAGAATGCCAGGGCTTGAAAGATGCTGGACTAGTGAGGATTCTCACTTTGCCATTTCTCCTGAGAGAAGGGAGAGATGTTTAGAAATCATGGAAGCACCTGAAAAGGGTCTGGTAGGAAATGTGGCCCACACTCACAAGAAGGTATTGGAATCATTAGCTCATCTGAAGTGCATCTTTATCAATGCACACAGCATGAGCAACAAAATTACCAGGAGTTGAGTCTGTGCATGACTCTTTCAAGTCTTTAGTGGATAGCTAGCTCCAACAGAAATGCAGAATCAGAAACACTGATGACAGTGATACACAAAGGCAGCAGATGCCAAGTAGAAAGCAAGTGTAGAGAGACACAGTGAAAGTAGAAAGTAACTGATACTGGTAAGGAAAGTGCTCTACCTGAAAAAAAAAAAACAACAGTGAAATGAACAAAGATGTCAATGAAGATATATTTCAGAACTAAAGTATTAATGTGAGTAATATTAATTGTAGCTTTCTATGCAAACAGTGTAAAAACAATACAGTAAGAGCAAACCTGTGCCTTACAGAGATATTTGACCACACTGAGATGTAAGCCATGTTCAACACGTTACACCATTTTCTTCTACCAAGGCATTTCAAGGCTTTTTGGGAGCCTGTCACTGAGTGGAATATCCCAATACATGTCATACCCATGGAGTTTCCAAGCATTCTGCAGCAGGCAGTGCTTGTCTCAACTTGGTCTACATACTTCATAAAGGTACTGATCATTTTGACCTTAGTAAGGTCAGTTCAAAATGATCAGGATTATGGATCCAGTTCATGTGAAGTTGATGCATAATACTTATTTGACCCTTTACTTGTAGTTTTGGCATTACCTCTTTATCATCTACTCATTGCAGTTAAGTGGGGAGCTTAAGTGGGACCTACACTTAGCTCCATGTCCTCCTCCCTCCTGCTGAGAACTGCTCTAGTTTATTCTACCAGGAGAAAAGTACAGCTCCTTCAGCTTCTGCAGACCTGGTCCATCAGCCTGTGGCCATGGAAGCATTACTGGTAAATGCTTCCCATATCTCAGAGATCTAGAGGTTTCTCTTCTGGAGGTCAGTAATGCAGAGAAAGGGAAAAAAGCAAGTTATAAACAAGAAGGGGAAACATGGGGTTTGGGCCCCTCTCAGTACAGAGCAAATTAATGTTATTTCCTCCTCTTTCTGGGCCAATACATGTAAAGCTTGAGGGAAGTTCAGGGAAATATTATCTGTATTTAGGCTTTCTTGTATTTTTATTTTAGTTTCAGATTTCAAGTTGCTGTTGGTCTCTGTTGTTGTTGTTTGCTTTTTGAAGAGGATTTCCCATACAGAAAGGGGAGATATAACACAAGGCTAAAAGCAGGGCAATACCTACTAGTGACAACATTGAAAACCAAAAATACTGAACAGATAACAAAAAAATACAAGGAAAATATTTAGTAGTGGAGCAATAGGCTCAGAGATAGAGCTTTGGATGATCAGGGTATAGTGAAGACAGTTGTCAGGGCCTTGAGGCTGCTGCTGACCCTGCAGCCCCTTTTCCCCAGCCCTGGTTGGACTTTCCACTTGGCTTTTCCAAATTGTCAGGTCTGTATGAAAGGAAAAGACTCTGGGTTAGGTGAGAGTGGAGACACATAGCTTAGAAAGTTTCCCTTCTTGTGGTCGCCATTTTGACTTCCTCTTCAAAAAGTATAGATTTTACAGATAATTTATTAAAGCACAAAGCATGGCAGTAGGCATCAGTGAGCATTTTATAGGAGCAGAAGGACTAGCAGAAGATTGAGAACACTGCAGGCTTGTAGATCTGATCTCAGTGGCAGAAAATACATGGAGAGCAATTATACACACAGAACATTCAGATATATGTAACTGCTTAAGGGATAGTCAGCATGGATCCTGGAAAAGAAGATTAGGCAAGATAAATATGCTTGGCAGCTCTGAGCAGGCAGGGCAGAGAGAGTGGATATCATTCATCTGGATTATGTGGAGGGAGGGGAAAATTTTCTAATCCTACATAAACCAAAAGATGACTCATTTTCCAAGTCCATAAACATAGCTTGAGAAAAGATAGCTGGCGGACTGGATTATGGCAGGTAGAGACAACAGGCATAAATATCCTGTAACACTTCTATTACAAAAATTCCCCTTCTGGGTTTAAGAGACTGCTTAGTGAACCCCTGAGGCTTTGTGTTTCTCTCTCTTCCATATGAGTAACTCCTACTGATTTAGTACTGTCTTAAAGTAACCACAGTCACTGCAGCAGTTTCTATAGCAGAGGCTTGGTCCTGTATTCACTTAAAATTTCTAATTTAACAGCAGTTAAGAACAGAGGAAGGGCTCAAGGACCCTGGTAGTAATTAACTCATTTTTGGATGTGGTGTCATGTATGTTAAGACCATATGTTGCCATCTGGGATGGCTACCACTGAAGCCAAGGTAACTCTCTGGGCCTCCATTTTCAGCCATTCCTATGGTTTGGCTTTTATTGTACATGAAGAGTTTCAGAACTTAGAGCAGAGTAGGGGTGCTTTGACTATACTTTGCCTGGGCTGGGAAACTCTTCATGGATTGGATCTCAGAGGGTGTTTTGTATCTTCAGTTGCAGTTGTACTCAGTGTGCCCCTGAGGCTTGTCCTCACACAAGGGCTCTCCTCCATCAGGCTGTGCTGCTGAAAGCTCCTTTTGATTGTGCACTGAAGGCTTCCCCCTCAGTTTGCACAGGGAAATTCAGTTGGTCAGAGTAACTTTCCAAGGCGACAAGTCTCATTATATAGATTTGGGGCACAAAGTGAGCAGTTTCATGGGGCTTCTAGCATTGTGATGTCCTAAGAAATCCTACTCGTGTTGTGCTTTATGATTATATCCGTCAAGGAACTACTTTTTTGTGCCAGCCAGCCCTGTAATCTGAGGCCTAAGTGGTCTTCACCCCTCGAACTGCGCAGCAGCCATTAGTGAAAAAATTCCATTGTGTTTTGAGCACCTATTGCTCCTTTCTGAGACCGAAACCCCACAACGTGCATCGCAACTGCAGCACAGCAGGAGAAATCTGAAAGCAGAGGGTAAAACCTGAGTGGCTGTGGTCTGGTTAGGGCCAGGTGGGTCACCACCACTCCAGGCCACTCATCACCACTCCCGCCCTGCCCCATGGGCAGCTCTGGATGGTTCCAGAATGCAAGATGGTGCCACTCAGCAGAGGAGAAAGCACTCAGCAGAGGAGAAAACACTCAGCAGAGGAGAAAGCAGTCGGTGGCATGCGAGGCCTCGGCGGTGTGGGCTCCAGAAGACGACTGCAGGTTTGTTCTTTTTAATATTTTAATTTTTTGTTGCTTATGTGTGCTCGGGGTTGGGGCAGAGCTGCGTTCGCAACGACTGCTGCTTGTTGTTCCCCTCACCCTGCTGAGGAAATTTCAGGAGAGGTTGCTGTGCGTGTTTAGCTACGGTGGGCTTCAGGTTTTTTGAAGTATAATAGTTGAAGCTGCTTAATTAAAAGGGGGCCTTAAGGAATCTTTTAAAGTTGGTTTTTGTTTTGTTCAGGGTTTGAGCTGTATATACTCGTGATTTTCCCCTTGCTGAGATGTGAGGCTTTTCTGTGTCCTGTGCCCACTGCCTCCCTGCAGTAACCCCAGTGACTGAGGCTGTGGGGCCACTAGTGGAGCTCAGCTCTGCATGTTACTGCAGTGCTGCCCAAGGGTGGTTTGTGTCAGGGGATCACTGCTCTTCTCGCTTTCCCTAGTCCCCTTTATTTAGATCAGAGGAATAAAAGGAAAATTATTTTTCCAGACCTGAAGCCACGCTCAGGGCAGTGATGGTGGCAGTGCCCAGCCACAGCCTGTGACTGGGTGGGAGGCACTCAGTGCTGTGGGTGATGTGTGGGAACACTGTGGAGGAAGGTTCTAAGTGGCAGGTACACTCCTTTTATAGGTCAAAGGCAAGTCTAGAGAATGTATTTTTATTTTGGTTTTGTGCTGGGAAAAAGGTTATGGAATGGAGAACGATGAGCATCTCTACCCTTTTCTTCAGGAGGGAAGATAGGCCCCTCTTTTCATTGTCCTCATGCCCCAAGCTGAGTGTGGCCAGCAGCCATCTCAGTGCCTATAAAAACCATGGCTGAGCTGCCCTTTGTCTCTGCCGAAGGAACACACCCTACAGGTCAGATGCTCATAGCTTCTAGTAATACATTAAGTAGTGCAGCTGAAGGTGTGATGATGGTGTGACCAGCCTGCAGGTATAGTGGGGTGGAATTTGTGTAAAGCTAGTGTTTCTGAGGACGTGCAAGCTATAGATGCTGGCTTGGGAAGGAGCCTGCTCCAGAGCCTAGTCCCAGTGCAAGAGCAAGCACAGCCCTTCCTGAAGGAGTTCACCAAGCCTGGTCTGAACACCAGCCTGTTCTCACGTGTTAAATAATCTGTTCTTGTGATGAACCATTCTGTTCTGAGAAAGGTGCGGGGGTTGTGTGTGTTGTGGTGGCTTTGTTGGCAGGTTTTTGTTTTGGTGGGGCTTTTTGGGTGTGTGTCATCTTGTGTAGTTTAAACCTGTCCGTGCTTCCAGAGAGATGATGTGTAATACCCTTAAACTGAAGCAAGGCAGGCAAGATTATTTGCAACAGCCTTGCTTCTTTGAGTATTGCTTTTCAGTCTTTTCCTTGGTAGCTGCGGTGTTTGCTTTGACTCTGAGGAGTCTATCTGAGGCTGAGAGCCTCTGCCGGTGACTAGGGCTTTCTTGTGTTTCTGCAACAACAGTGGTAAATGATGAGGATGGACCACAGGAAAACCCGTTATTTTCAGAAATGAACCATTTGCCTCTGAAATTGTTTCTACGCCAAGTTACCACAGGAGGCCAGTGTTGTTCTACTTAAACGCTGCTCTGCTTTCTCAGCTTTCCGAGGCCAGAGAGCACATTTTTTTTAGGCTTATTTCAGTATATTTCTTCGTTTATTGAAGCATGAGGGAATTTCTTTTTCGCAGGTAGAAGCAGATAAGGAGTTAAAAATGTGTAATGTTTATTAATCCTTGATATTGATGGAAGTGTCAAAGTTGTGGATTTATTTTTGATTGTCAATTGGATGGACTCTTGCTAATGACATGAGTAGGATGTTCATGTCCCCTCTGATGTAGCATTTGCAGAGAAGATAATATTTAGTTGGCAGTGCATGTGCAACACTTGCTGGGTGCTACCTGCCAAGACTGTCATTCAGATTTCAGGTGTGTTTTTCTCCAGAAGTTTTAGGATCATTTTGAGGGGTATGTGAGGAAATGCTTTTTGGTTTTGTGCAGGGTAGTTGAGGAGCGCTAACAGCGATCCAAACTCTGAAAATGTGTGTGACTTAAAGCAAGTTGTTGAGTTGTGGGTTTCTCAGCTGGCAAGGAACAAATTACTATTAGAATTGGTTTGGGAGGTTTTGTGAAAAATGAACTAAGATGTGGGAATGAAAAACTATACAGGATTATTTTATTTTTTTTTAGCTAATTAAAATATAAACCATCTCATTTTGATTTTCTGTGGAAATATCTGTTTTATATGGAATGTGCAACTTCTTCATTTGGAAGTGTCAGTCACTTTACATGATGACAGACATGCATCAATAAAGCAGCCAGAGCCTTCTCATTCTACCTCTTGACTCCCTGGAAATCCTACTGTTTAATTTTCACTTAGTACAGCAGATTGTATAAGCTTTGAAAAGAAAAGTACCCAGTCCTGAAATGCACTTTTGACCCCGACACACATGTCAGCATTGGAAATAAAATTCTGTCGGTTTTGCTTGGTTCAGTAAAAGGCAAGTTTGCAGAGACCGACAGAAAATCCATTCCTGCTCTGTAGATTTATCACAAAAACGCCCAGAGCAAACAGCAAAGTAAGTTTGCTTTACTGGAGACAAACTCACACCTTTGCTCTTTCAAAGACCCTGTTTACAAGGTAAAGCCGTGGTTCAGTCTGTCTTTCTTCTTAAACTACCAATCTATAGGTGCTGCCTGAAGGCACTTGCAAAGAAAGGAGTTGGGAGGAATCCTGCTGCTATCATGGCCTAACAGAAGCGCTTGATGTGCTGAATATAGAACGATTGTGTTTCAGGAGTCGGAGAGCCTGGAGAGCTGAAATGATGTCACATGTGTTCTGTCACCAGCAAATCTGATTTCCCTGCATAGGAGAAGCCCCATTGAAGTTACCTAGACCAATACAAATCTTTCTGGTGCAAAATGCATTCCCAATAAGCCTATTAACGGGCTATTTTAGAAAAAGATTTCAAAAAGGTCAGTTGAAATGACTCTTTCTGTTATCTTCCTCAAAGGCTCTGCCTACGCTTGGAATGGTTGTGTTTGAAAGTGGTGTTGAGGCACAGTTTGAGCTCAGCTCTTGCTGTTCCATTACGACAATGATTTGGCAGCCTGGCAAGAGCTTGGATGAGATGTTAGAAGCTATGTTTTCCTCTTGGAGGAGGAGGGGCAGGGTTTCACTCTTGTTATATTTAAACAAAGTACTGTTTTGCAGACCTACTTTTTTTTTTTAATTTATTTTTCTCCACTTAATATGGATGGTTTTGTGCTAAATACTTTGATATAGGCCATGGTTGACATGGAATCCATATTGAATTGCTTTGAAGACTGTTTTCAGCATGGCTTTCCCCAGAATAGACACCATCTGTATTTGCAAGGGGCAGAATTAAATGTAATTATTATAGACTATGCAAATGCCTAGCAATACAAGCATGTGATAAGCACATAGCTAGAAATTGCTGCTGTCACACAGTGGTTGTTAAAGTAAATGAACAGAAGGAAGGTGATGATGGAGGAATAAAGGTGCAGATTTGTTACAGTGGCTAGAAAGTGAATGCAGCAAGCTTGTAGAAAACCTATGTGTTCTGATACTCGATTCCATGCTCTGTTTGCTGAAAAGGATATTTAGGCACTCTAAGGAAGTGGTAGTTGGCAGTTATTTTTAGGAGAACAGGTAACTTGTCAGTTTTCAGTGGGGCACTGTTGTTCGTGCAGTTTCTGTTGTGAAACTCCTTTCCAACTATAGCAGTAGATAATAGCAAGTAAATATTACTCATTTCCCTTTCTGTTTAGGACAGTACTTTCAACATTTTCTCCAACTCTTGCCTCTTTTCAGAGGATGTTTATTAGAGTTAATGAAGTGGGCACCATGGTGAAGAGGGCACTACCCAAAAGGAGCCAAGCTCCAGAGTGGTTCTCCTTTGCACTGTTGGCAGCTGAATTCTTTGTGAAAATTCTTCATGGCTGATTCTGCATCATCCCTTGCTTTTGGGTCTATTTATTACCTTCTCAGCTGTGTCATGGAATTATTCTTTGCATAGAAATATCACCTACAAATACAATGGAAATGCAGGACTGCTGTTGCAATGCCAAATCTCAACATTTGCTCTTGAAGGTGTCTTACCTTCAAACTCCCCTTGATGGCACTGGAGCCTTAGGTATGTGCTAGAAGCCATTTCTTTGGGTACCAAACCCTATTATCTAGGTTAGCTCATCTGTATTCAAAAGATCAATGTTGCATTATTACAAAGATCCTTTCAAGTGTAAAAAGGATGGCACTTCATTACAGAAAGTAAAAGAAACTAATCAAACTTTCTTGGTGAAATAATTGACTTTTTTTAAGTAAAGGGCAAATTTAAGAATTGCAAAGTCCGAAATGTAAGAGCCTTACAGTTAAGGCTCTGTGCTGCTGGAACTCAAATCTCCTGTAACAGTTGCTGGATTTTCTGTAACTGAAGAACAAAGTGGAGTGATGCAGCTCCCGAGGGTTTACCCAAGCTGCCATTGGCTGTCGTGAAACCTAGATGTGCTAGATAGCTTTAGAGAACTGCCACTGTGCAAGAAGGGGCTTTACAGGAGAGAAGAGATGAGATGATCTCCTGGAGGTTTAGGACAGTTAAGCTGTGCTTGAGATTTTCAGGAACCCTGAAATCACAGTGGACTTATTTTGGGTGCTTGTCTAGGTTGTGTGTAGGGTTGGGCAAGTTGTCATAACACATAATCACTTCTATTCTCTCTATTTTTTTTGCCTTTCATTCGTGAAAGGACAGCACAGAGTTGTACAGTTTCTGGCTTATTACTGACAGCTTACTCTCCTAGCTCATGCCTCTTGCAGCTTTCCAAAAGCTTTGTTACAGAAATGGTTATAGCCACTTTACACTGCCTGCAGATAGATACAGGGCAGAATCTAGACCACTGAACTTCCACTCCTCAATGAATTGGTACTGATTAGCAGCTCATCTGTGAACACCTCACTGTGAATATTTGTAATTTGGGCTAGATTTACATATATTGCTGCTTTATTCCACGCACTGCCCCCCCCCTTATCTCCCTTGCCTGATGAGGTGACTTGTGTGGCTCACCAGCACTGGCAGACCTTGCCATGGAAAATACTGCTCAGAATTCCCTTTTGGTAACCGAGTGCTCAGTTAAGTTTTCATGAATAGATCTCTAGCATCTGATCATCCACAGAAATGAACATAAATGGGTTATGAATGCAGCCAAATCAAAATTCAGCTTTAGTCTGCATGCATATTCATGAATGTTTCATCCTACTGCTTCCTTTCTCACTGACAACTTGCAGGAGTGGAACTGAGTTGCCAAAGTTCATGGCAACAACAGATCTAGCAGGTACTTAATGTAGACTGGTCTGGCAAATTTGTACCAGTTTTTACTTGGAACTTGAAGGAAACTGTTTTAAATTCAGGATGTATTTGGGGGTTTGATGAAGACATTAGTAAAAGATGGAAAATATCACTACTTTGAATGGTGGCCTCCTGCCATCAGTGACAAGGACTTCATGACTAGCAGTACTCATGTACTAAAAACATACATACATCTCTTGGCTTGATTGTGTGAACTAAATTCCATCGGAGTAATACTTGAGACTTTTACTTCATCCCGTTTTGAACTTTTACTAAGGATACATCCCAGTTTTCTAGAGCTCAGGAGCAGAACATTAACTGTGTCTGCTGTTGGGAATAGAGTCCCATGACACACTTTGTTTTTCATGTCCATTCAGAGATTGCTTTTACCCACCTTGGCTCTCCTGATGCCCAATATCTTTTAAAACTTGGTTAAAAACATGGAGTATATGAGTAACTGTAGGATGAGAAATAATTTTCTCAAATGGTGTTTATTCAGTTGGGTTCAGATGGGCATTGCTTGTGGCTTCAGTGTGCCAGTGCTATTAGCATTGCCTGTGGAAATCTGTCTGGACTTTTCTGTTTGTGACATCATACCTTAATATACTTCTGGTGATATTATTGAAGCCAGCCTATTGCAGAACATGAAAAGAGGTGAGACCATGAGTCTCAGAGCTGTAGCTGCTTCTCAAATCAGAGAAACTTGAATCGCATGCATGGTACAATTATTGGAGTCACAATTTGGTCATTCAGCCACAGTACATGGTGGCACAACCAACCAGTTAGGAAAGAAATAACCCTATTAAAGCGATGTGCATCATAACCCTCACCTTGGGGAGCATGGTACAGATTTGTTTATGTCAATATGTTCTCTATTATGTAGCCAGTGAATTGAAGTATATTGCGTTTTTGCTCTTCAGTTGGTTAACAAATAGTTCTTAATTGAGAAGATACAATCACAGAATAGTAGGGGTTGGAGAGGACCTTGAAAGATTTAGTCTAACCCCTCTGCCAGAGCAGGACTGCCTAGAGTAGACTGCATGGAGCTTTGCAAAGTCTCCAGAGTCCAGGCAGCTTTTGCACATCTCCCAAAACGGACATTCCACCACATCTCTGGGCAGCCTGTTCCAGACAAAATTAATCAAGCATCTCTGTGCTTCTCTTTATGCTCTCTGCTCAGCTGGGTGTTGATCTCATTGTATGTGGAGGCTGGCAGAAATTTCTAAGTGGGAAATCCTGGTGGCAATCATCTAGATGTCACAGCATGCTCTAGAACAGAGCAGGTAACACCTTAATGTGGACACCACAGCATGGCAATCATTTCTCTCTGGGAGCTCTCAGACACTGTTAACTTTCTGTTTGGTGCTTGTTTGTTTGTGTTGTTGATGGGTGCTTGCTTGTGTTGAAGAGATCAGAAAATAGTGAAATTGCCCAAGGAGTGATAGTGCATGTAAGATTGTTCTAAAGCAGAGCTAGTGTTTGGCAGTGTTTGGTAGCTAATTGTTCAAAGATGCTTGTGAGGATGCTGTTTATGACCATGTAGCTCCTTGTCATGTCTTCCTTGTTTAAGCATCTGAAAACCCCCTAGACCTCACCTGAACATAGCTGAGTGTCGTCTTAAAATTGCAGAAGTGGGTGTTAGCCCAAGGCCATGTATTTTTAAACTGTCTGCAGTTGCATCTATTGTCTGGCAAGGCTGAGCTGTCCTTGGCACCTGGCACTGTAAAGCTCTGTCCCTTCTGTCAGTTTCTAATTCCTGTGTTTTCTTTTGTTCAGTGTTACCTTCCAGGTTGCACTGAATAAGACCAGACTCCTGCCTGTATCTTTGAAAAGTAGCATCCCATCCTCAGACTGTATCTACAGGCTGCCTTTTCATGTCTGCAGTGTGTGTCATTACCTTCTGTAGTAGTCATCAGCTGACTGAAGAATGGGCTACCTGAAGTTTCCTTTTCCAAGCTGAAGATGTGGGCTAATGATACAGTATAGTGTAAGACAAAAAAAGAGAGAAAAGATGGTTTAAATGGGGCCTGAAGCTGATAGAAGGACAGAATTTACATTCTAAGAAAAGACTGTTAATTTTACAGCTACAGCTTGAACAGAAAAATGGGAAACAAGTGTTTGTATTTCCTGTCTCTTGCTACTTACACTGCCACAATTGTCTTTTTTGGTCTCAGATAGTCTGCTGTCCTTTGTGCAGGGAATGCTGAAGTGCCTGCTGTGTGCTCTAGGTGAGGCATTGGAAACCATAATCCTGAAATATATGTTTATCAGGATAAGATTTGATGGCCTAACTACTCTCACCTCAGTTCTCCACTTCAAGCTAATAATGGTCATTGGAGAAAACTGAACATCAACTAGCTTTTAACTTAAGGAGAGAGAGAAGCATCTTTGCTTATGGATTATGATGGATTCACCATTGGATTTTCTTGCATTTCCTGAAACTTGTGCTATCAGAGATGAGGTGTTGGATTAAATGAGCTTTGGTTAGTTGGGGGTTTTACTCTTTTAGTTGTTAGTTTTTATTTTCTCTGGGAACATTGGCAACTATAGTACATATATATACTATATAGATTGTGCAAGTATATTACAGAGTAGAAATGTGTCTTGGGGTGAGGCTTTGCATTATTAACTCACAGAGGATGTTTAAGAACATATAAAATGTAGTTAGTAATTACAAGGTTATTGGTGGGCAATAATGGAAGGGCCATACAAGCTATTTCCTCTCACTTAGCAGTGATTGGATCTACAGTTTGTGACATGATTTCTAAATTGTTAGATGTGCTTTTATCTCCTATTTTCAGGGGTATCTGCATTTTATTTAGTTGGCTCAGGTCATGAAACACTTGTGTTGCAGGTGTCCTTGATATTCCTGCTCTAGAACAGAATGTGCTGAAGGTAGTAGATTCAAGTGTTCTGGGTTTTTGGTTGGTTTGGGGAGTTTTTGTGTGGTGTGGGGTTTTCTTTTCCTGTGACTTTCATTTGCCATTTGTCACTGTTACATGGCATAGTGCCAGACTGAAATCCTCTGCTGTTTTATTGTGACTTCTGGAAGGCTCAAGCAGAGGGCACAAAACTATCAAGCCAGATTACAAGCTCTTATAGAGGTGTCTAGGTTTCAACATTTTATTTGCTCCCCAACTGTTTGGACTGATTGGTCATCTTCATGTGTTGATTTCAGTGGGAATGCTTTGCTCGATCTAAAGGACACAAATGTGGTTTGTATCTTTGGCTCTTTTTTTTTGGTCCTTTTTTGATGTTCATACTAGTCTTGCTATTCTTCTACACAAGCAACAAGAATTGAGAGGAAAACGGTCCTTTTTCCACTGGAGATGTGCATTATCTATCCTTTCTAGAATATGATCTTTTTTCAAGGGATGGATTCATGATACTGTTCTGGACTTGCTGTCTGTAGTGTAGAACTTCTCCTTGAAGCCTGACTTCTCTTCTTGTGGTGTTTTGTTTGTTTGGGGTTTTTTTTGTTTGTTTTTTTGTTTTCCCTCTGGAACTGTAGCCCATGAATTAGAGCAGATAATTTATGCCACTGGTACATGGTACTAGGAGACTGTCACCAAAGCATTTTATTTGACAAGAGCAGGATGCTTCTGTTTCTGAAAATATCAATGCCCTAGTGTTAGTTTTGCTGGTGGTGAGCACTTGATATCAATAGTTAAGTTCAGAAGATTCACTCTTTCAGTTCCCAAGACAGTCCTTGGAATGTTTGGGGTATTGTAAGAACTCTGTGCCTTATAGGCTTTAAAAGCATTAAGAGTATGTGTACAGTTCACTTGTATCAGATCTTCTTTTTGTTTAGTGATGCCCTTTCCTTGGTTAGTTAGCCATGTGTCAGTAGCCAGCTATCTCCGCACGCAAAGCCTGCACGGGCCAAATCACTAAGAGCTTCTTTGGCTATTGCTTATGCACTGGTGCAGGAGTTCAGAGTACAGGCCTAAAATAACTGATTCTGGGCAAGAACTGTCTGACCGAAGTTGTTCTCTTCTTTGTTGTGATTTTGACTTGTGGCCCTGGCTACATCTGGGTTTCCTGTTAATCCTTAGCAAAAAAAATAACACAAGATGCATCCACGTATTCTATTAAGTCAGTCTTCCCATCACTTCATCTCATTAACTGCTTGATCACTGTTGGAGGAAAAAAGTAATCTTCCATTAGCTCTTAGCTTCAAAAGACTCAGATTTTCAGATCAAACAGTCCTTCAACATCTGTTTAAAAATCTTTAAATCCAAGAGGTTAACTTCAAAGAACACCTTGTGGGTGTTCTGAACCCAGCTGACAGGTAAACAGTAATTTATGACCAAAGATACGCATTAATGAAATGCCTTTAAACCACGGGCAAGCTCTTATTCCTTCCCTTTTGATTCTAGTGGGAGGTTCCTAGACTGACAGCAATACAAGTGGATAGCTTAATTAGCTATAGAGCCAGCAATGACATTCAGGCTTCTTACATTGCCATACTATTGGCATGCTTAAAATGTGCTTTGTTTGGAGTAGCAAGTTACTCCAAATAATAAAAGAATAGCTAGAACTAGTTTTTCATTTGTTTGTAGGGCTTTTTGTTCAGAGTAGTCAAAGGTAATTTTGAGGTCGGTTGGCTGATGCGTAGTGCAGCAAAGCTGATCAACAGCCGGTGTTTTGGGGGATAGTGGGGTGGAGAAGGCAAATCAGATGATTTTGTGCTCTCCCACACTCATCCTAAAGAAAAATGAGTCAGACTGTTATTTGTTCCATAACTCAGGAGGTTGCAGAAACTCATCAAGTGATTTGAGGGAGACCACACTGGACTAAGGGCAGTTGGGAAGAGAAAGTGAATCTTCTGGCACATGTATCCCATATGCAGCTTCAGCTTGATTGAGAGTATCCAAGGAAAACTGAAGTCCTATTTAGTTCTTTCCTCTGAGATATGAAACCCATCATTTGGTATAATAACAGGAGTATTTTGTTTTAAAGAATTGCCAAGTTAGTATTTGACTGTGAAAACTTTTTTTGGCAAGAGAAGTGTATTGCTAGACACATGCAATGTATCTGATTGCATACTAGTAAACTGCTGCAGCAGTTTCATAGGCACTGTATTTCTTGGGTAGCCTCTCACCTGTGCTGCTGAGATTCACCAGCTCTGATGAACCTCTCTCTTCTGTTGAGGTCTCTGTTACATTCTGTAGTAGACAAGACAGTCCCCCATCTCTTCCTGAGCTGTTTTGAAGTTTATTGAACTGTTTTCTCAATAGCAATTGAAGACCTTTAGTGATTAAGAGCTCTGCAATTTTTAATTTTACTTTTAATATGATTATTGCTAATTGATATGTGTTCTAAGCATTATACATTTGCTCCCTTTGTGGGGCACCTGTTCCATTGTTTTACTCTTGAGGTTATTCATTTCATAATGCAAAAACAAAACAGAGACCTCTCTATTTTGAGCATGCTTATCCACAGTTGATAGAGTATCCTAAGAGAGGAGAAATCCAATTGCTAAGTAATAAAGCCCAAGAAATTCAAGTGCTGACAATTTCAAGTATCTAAGTGTCCAGTTACTCCATACTTGGTCTCAATAGGACCTAATCTCACATTTGGTCAATTTTTTTTTCTTTTTTGACAAACCAGGTAGTATTTTTTAATTTTTTTTAGAGAGGATGGCCCAATTACATATACTTGAAGTAGCATGTGCTGTGGGATTGAAGTGACTTGGAGTATTTGGGTATCAGACTGATCTGAGTAGCTAGGCTTTGCAGTTTGGAGAGCTTATTACCTGCTTTTATTATGATACCAGAACTCTCCAATCAAGAATGTAGCCTGTTCTTCCTAAAGCATGAAGGTTTGGAACAAGCCCAGGTGATCAGCTTTGATTCTGCTCAGTCTTTACCTGTTCTAGCAGATGGCTGAGTGGCACTGGGTCTCCCATCTTGGCAGTATGGCTGCTTCTGCAGTTCAGCTGGTAGAGGAGAAAACAGAGCTGTAGGATTAGGTTATTAATAACCTAATAATAAAAAAAAAATTGGGTTGACCCTCCTGCTTTAGAAAGGGCTTGAGACTTCTACTGACAGAACTGCTTGTCAGGCCTGCCAATGGCTAGAACAGGGTGACTGCACAATGCCACACACAGGCACAAAAGGGAAGCCAGTAAATGAGAGAAGGGCATTTCTGAAGTGAAAAATAACTGATGTGAAGAAAGCAACAGGAAAGACAAATCAAGCAGGTTGTAAGAGGCAGACTGGAGCTCAGCTGGATAGAGTTTGCATCAGGTTGTAGCTCCAATCGTGCAATTATCACTGTACAGCTATTATGATGATAAAATGGGCTAACAAAACAGTACCCTGTTGTTGAGGGTATTAATAGGTAGTCTATCAAAGGCAAGGTAAATATGTCTTTATTTCTGATACCTGATTATTTGGTAAAACACAATCCACTAGGAATCCAGGCCTAAGGAAAAGGGGAAAATAAAGGCCATCGCTTCTGACATTTGTGATGGTATGATCCTGAATTAAAACATCTGAATGATATTCTTCTATAAGACAGATATTAGTATGTCTGTCTATGGGGATGGGGGAATAGAATATTGCTTTTAGTTAGCAAGAAGCATTAATGCCACTGTTTTAGAGCTCTCCCCTTTGAAGTTTCAGCAAACATTTATTCTGTTGCATAAGTAGTTTTCTGAACGCACTATGGGATTTTATTTCTTTGGACTTCTATGCTTTTTATATAACAACTCAATCTTGTGTAACAGTGAAGGGGAAATTTTTTTTTTCCATGATCACTGCAAGTTCAAATGGGATTGTAAAGTGAGATACCATCTAACATAGGCTTATCAGAACCATAATGATGCCATTGCTGGAACAGAGTGAACAGAGAAAAGATTTAATCAAAGACAGCTCTTTTCAAGAAAACCTTAACCAATTTCACCCATAGGAATACTTTGGAGCTGAGGATCATGGGAAAAACATTTCAAAATCTTTTTCTTCCTCCTTAGTTCTTCAGACTTAGAATATTTTAGATCCTAGACTGAACAGAAGTAACCCATTGTGCTCCTCAGTATTACAGTGTAAATGATTTCAAGCAGTGTGAAGCCCAACATCCCAGCATGTGGGATTAGGAGTTCCATGTGCTAGGCTGCCTGCACTCAGCAGAGAAAGCTGGTCTTGGACAAAAGGTCCTATAAGATCAAGTCCTACCTATGGCTCTAGGTCCAAGTGTAGGCTGATGGCTGAGGTGATTACTAAAATAAATGGCTAAATCATTTCTAACTTGGGTGGAATCCAAATGGCTGATATGAACAGTACATCAGAGTTTACACCACCATCCTACTCACCCTGTAGTTCTACAGTCCAAAACTGAGTGTACAGCCAAGTTCCCAGAGTGTGGCATATGACAGAAGAGCAAACATCTGTTTTTATTTTCTTTATGATACTGTTTCTGTGCTGTGTTGACCTGATAGGATGTGATTTGTCGGTAAATGAACTGAAATTCAATCCCAGTCTTTGCTGCTCTTCCATGTCTGGGCTGTGCCAGCTTCATTTGTTTCAGTCCCTTGGCCTGAACCAGGGAGTGGCCAAATCTCCAGTGTCAGGCCACCTAAAAGCACAATTTCTGGAACTCAGGTGGGCAGTGGTTTTGTAACATGGGACTGTGGGTTAATGTATTGATTATTTATAGCAGTTCATGGGTATGGTGTGGTGCTGAGTTGGTTTGGTTTTGTTATTGTTTCTGTATTGGGTTCTTAAGGATTTTTATGTGAATGTCATTTGCAAATTACTAGTTCCCATTGCTTTCAGAGTTACATATATTGTCTTTCTTCCAAACTCACTAAGAATTTGTTACTAATAGTTTAAGGAAATCAAGGTTAAGATACACAGGAGACAAATAGCTGTTATAAAAAAAGCTGTTAGGAAGTAGGCTCCTGAGGTGTCTTTGAAATCCAACTGTAGATTCCGTGGGTGATTGTCTAGGAGCAGTCTGCCTGGCTCCCAGAGCAGGGCTGGAATCAGTTACACAGGCTAAACAAAATAAAATGACAAGCAAGAATACTTTAAAATCAAATAATGGGACATGGATATAAGCACACCACGGGATTATTAAAATGTCGCACGATGCTGCAGAATGCAAAAGCAGGGAAATTTGTGTTTCAAAGCCTCACTGATGAGTCTGGCTTCAAGCAAGAGCCTCTTCTGCAGCATAAGAGAAACTGTTGATTTTTGGGGGTAGGTGAGTAAGTGTTCCCTTAGACACTCAGGATACCTGACAGGATGGCCCGTTCCTATCTGGAGAAGACAGAGATGGGGAACTCCACCCGAGGAAAAGCTCAACTAAATTGAAAGTCTATGTCAGACATGGAAGAGAAAGGTGTTTTGTGGTGTGGGGGTGTGTGTGTCTGTCTGTCAGTGTGGTTGGTTTGTTTTGTTGGTTAGTCTTTGGTTGGTTTGTTTGGGGTTTTTTGTGTGTATTTATGTTGTGTTTTTGGTATTTTCCCTTGCATTTAGAGTGTGAAAGGGGAGAGATCTGAGAGCCTGACTTTTAGCTCTAATAACAAGTCTACAAATGGCCTATTTGAAGAGTTGTTGGTTTTGGGTTCTTTTGTTGTTGTTTTTGTTTTTTAATCTTAACATGCATCATGCCAGTTACTGAAAGAAAATTGTTAATTGTTTATCTGGACTGGTAACTATTTGGTAGCAGGTATTGAAGAAGTGTTGTGATTCATATTTGGATATTAAAACATGTGGCACCTGCACAGGTATTCAAGACTAATTAGCTAGCTGAATTGGGCAAAGTGGTATGAGGCATAATTAACTCACTACAGTCCTTTCAGCCAGGCTGCCTCTTGGAAAAGAAAATAAGCCCTTGAAATTTAAACAGTGTATCATGCATATTCAAATTTTCAGTTTCTATTGTTTTCATGCAGCAGATTGGAGTGGGAGAAGTCCAAGCCAGTTCAAAAGGAGAGAGAAAATGGCATTTGTGGATACAAGATGCAGGTTTTTTCTGTGTTCTCTAAACCTTTGTCACTTTTGGTTTGCTGACACTTGTAACACAGGTATTTCCACTCTGTCAACTTGATTGTGGCAATCTGGCATCTTATTACACTGATTTTGATTTATTTTTTTTTAAATCTGGAATGCACTGATCCATAGTTCTCAAGCTCTCAAGGCTTAGGCTCTAAGCTCACAGTTGATTTATTACTTCAGCCTTTGCTCTTTAATCCTGTTGGACAGGCTGTGTGGGTGTCCACTGTCATAGGAAGCCAGCATATGGTCTTTGACTGGAGGATCAGACTGTTGCAGAGCAAGTAGCACTTAGCTCAGACCAGCAAGGCAATCTGTCATGCAGGTCCTGCATGGTCTTGAGTTGGTTTGGTGATTTGTGACTGACTACAGTGTCATCCCAAGTATAATCAGGGGGAAGCCCTGAATTGTAAACACTGGCACAAGCTTTGTGCCCCACTAGGAATGAGTTGCTCTAAATGGGGGTGAAATAGTTGTTATTCAAGTAGTAACCAGAAAGCCTTTTGCTGCAATTTTCAGTTAGAAATGAGTTGACTGTTTTGTTTGGCTGATGGGCTGGTTGTTACTGGCTTAGTTGAGGTATCTGAAGTTATTGCCAGTGGAAAAAGATAGTTGTATTATTTTTTCTGATCAGAACATTTTGGTGACTTGCTTCAAGGAAATAAGTTCAGCTTTCCAGAACTTTACGCATTGACTTGTAATAATTTCTTGCTTCCAAATGTATTTATTTTCTGTCAGTGATAGAGCACACAGCCCCCAGTGAAAACAGGCTCAGATTTTATAACAACGAATGTAAATAACTAGAGATCAAAGTTGTAAGTGAACTGACTTGTTCTACCCCTTCCATTTCTCTTTAATTTATTTCTTTTTAAGTGAAGAATGTCTGTTGAGAGATCTTATTAAATATCAAAACAGAACAGCAATTTATTTTTTTTCTGCATCTCAAACTGTTTAAAATAGGGGGGAAACTTTGTAGCTTCATGATGGTTGTTACCAAAAATGTCTCCTCCTGTCTTAATAGTATATCTCACTTATTTTTTTATATTTTTTTTTGCTGGTTTTGTTTGTGGTTGTTGTGGTTTGGGGGGTTTTGGGGGCTTGTTGGTTTCTTTTTGTTTTGTTTTGTTTGTTTGTTTTTGTCTTGGCTTGGGTTTATTTGTAGTTTTGTTTTGGTGGGGTTTTTTTGTTTGGTTTTTTTTTTCCTTATTCTGGATCTTGTTCTGTCTTCATTGATTTTTATTGTTGGTGTGGTTTTGTTTTTTGTTTTCTTTTCTTTTCTTTTTGTTTTCTTTTTGTTTTTTTCTGGACTTCTTAATACTTTGGGTTTATGCTGTTGAGCTAAGTTCTGTAAAAGAGTCAGAGAGTAGGGAAACAACACTAACACTTAAAGCTTCTTTCTCTGTGGGCCATTAAACCCCTAGGTTGTTTTTATTTAGCAGCATTATACAATGTAAATGATGACACTGAGGCAGGGACATGTGAGAGACAGATCAAGTGTCTGAAGTGATTAATTAGTGCTCTAGTGACAATACTAATTGTATGTGATGTTGGACTCCAGTGCATGTTGTCTTGTTTGATGGTGACAAACAGACATCTCCTCCCTCTCCCTTTGGTTTAATTATCGTCCATAACAACTAATCTCTTTTCCCTAGCCTGAGAGCATCTTCCCCTGTGAAAAGTCTGTCACTCTTTTGAGTTGATGTACTTGCTGAAACTGAATGACTCTTCAAGCTTAGGCATGAAAACCACATGTACAATGGCACGTGTTCAGAAAAAGCAAAAAAAGCCTTAAAGCAAGCAATTAGAATTATTGGTCAAGTTCTTTAAGGGTGGTTGCTAATGTTGTTAAGACCAGATAAAACTGCCTGTCCTGCTGCTCTTCAGCTGCACAAGAGAAGTCCATTGATTTCAGACCTAACACTGCCTAACACCTAACACTTGACTACCATATAGTAGTACTGTTAGCAGACTCAGCAGAGAACTCTGCCAGTGCTCAGCTACTGAAGCAGCCCCTGGTCTTCAGGACACAGCCCATCCACATCAGTGCCCTGGCTTGCAGGGGCTGAAGGCTGACACTATCCTTGCTGGGGCTGTGTGTACCTTGTATTACTGGAGGACTGAGTTTCTCCTGCTGTCTGCTGTTTTTTCCCCAGACTTACACCCAGAAATGTTGGAGTGTACTTCTGTATGATCTGATAGCTCCCTGCAATCAGATGACAATACTGAACGGCTGGTCAGTGAAGACAGGATGACATGGCAGGACAGCCTTGTTCAAATGAAAGACTAAATCATGTCAGTAAACATAAGGGGAATTTACCTGCAGCAGAAAGGGTGAATGTTAAGGGTAGGCCTGGGACAAGTGTTGGTAGGGCAGGCATTAAACTGCAAAAGAAAAGCAGAATACTCAGAGGCAGCTGAGAGAATGAATCAACAGCTGGATCACTGAAAGTTACTCAGAGGTTAATTCAACAGATAGATTTGTATGGAAGCTTGTTGATCTTTTCCTCATTTTCACAGGGAATTTTGCCTGAATGAGCAAGATTGATTGAGACTGCAGATGTTGCATTACTATTAAAATTCTGTGCATTATGTGAATTGGACATTCAGATCCTTTAGGCAGCTTGGAAAATGTCAGCCCTCCCCACATAATGAATACGACCCATCTAAACCTACTGCAGGACTTAGTTTCTCTTGTTCCTAGACTCCTGAAAGAGCCTGTTGCTGCCTTCAAGACCACTGTCCTGGTCTCTTCATGCAGACACAGAAATATCTATGTTTGTGTACAAAGGTATAGATTCAGGAGAGCTAACCTATTTGTGGGAAGTTATACCCTAAGGAGAAATCAACCAAGTTTCTTCAGGAAAAGGTAGGCAATACAGAAGTCTGAAAAGGTTGAGTTCTTAGCCTGTGTTCAGGCAAATAGCAGCTCTGAGATGATACCCAGAGTTTCTTGAGCATACCTGTGTTTTGTGAAGTGAAAAGGCTGATGTGTTCTGGGACTGCCTACATTGGTTTTTTTGAGTGGACAGCTTGCCATTTTGGTGGTGTTTGCCGTGTGTCCCCCTGTGTATGGCTCCCAGAGTTCCTTTGGAAAAGGTGTGGACTGATTTGCACATCTATAGTAAAAAAAAACATAGGCCACAGTTTGAGAACCACCTGTAAGTAATTTGCTCTTCTCTTTTTAGCCTGTTTTGTTTTGTGATGTGTTGGCATATGTTGATTACATGGGTAGATATTTAAGATGATGAGCTGAAGAGATTGAACAGCACATGCAGAGAGAATAAAACAGTTTAATGAAGAATGCTATTTTTATCTTTGACTTGGATGCTGCTTGTTTTGTGCCATATTCAATCTTTAGTTGTTTACTGCTTAATTGCTCTGTTGTAATCAGAACTACAAACAAATCTGAATTTAGCATCAGAAAAGTACTGTTGACTTCTTATTTTTTATGATATTTCTTTATTTTGCTATTTTTTTTTATTTAAACTGACTCCTATGCATATTTCATGTTCTATAATGTTGGAGTTTTATCTGTAGTAATTGTAGCTGAATGATGTGGAATTCAAGTTGTAGGACAGTCACATCTTTTTGTTTAAGGGTGGAGGAGACATAGGGTAATTATAGGAATGCTTAATGCTGTAGAAATTAAATGATTGATGGAAAATAGGTTTTCTCAGTTGCACTGAAGATCTAATGGAATAGCAGAATAATAGCACTAAAATATGTTAATATCGGGTAACTTGCAGAATATAGAACACGGCATTTCAGAGGGGCATGGTAAATATCAGGAAAGACAGGCACCAAACCAAAGATCACTTGTAATGTTTAAAATCTTGTTTATCTTATGTTTCTTCCCCACTTGCTATATTTTGTTTTAGTTAGTTCATTTTTGAATAATAACAATTAAAGCTGCCTTTAGATTTACAGGGTATATACTTAGATGTGAAGAGTTGTGAAGGTTGATAATATTAAATGTAATAGTCCCCACTCCTATTTAGACATACAGGCTTGCAGTTCAATTAACCTGATGTCTGGTGCCAGGAACCACAAATAATAAATCAGATTTAATATATTTATTTTCCTATCATTTTTCTTTCTAACCAAGTTTCACAGTTGTGGCTCCTGGTGTAGGGGATTGCAATCTTTGTGGCTCCATTTGCTTTAGTGGAGATGGAATGATTTCTTGCTCATAATGAGTTATTTGAAATAAAATGAGCAAAGCTTGAGGGAAGCCAAGAGGAAAAATACATTAAGTGCTGTGTATTACACCACGGATGAGAGGGGAGTGGGTTCCACTTCTACCTTCTATCATAGGAATTTTAGTTCACTCCTCTGTGAGAGAAGGTCCTGGGCTGACCAAGTGTATGCATTTGGGGAGGTGACTTTGAGTCCCTGCTGTCAACCTTCATCTTAGTACAAACTACTGAGGAGCCATAACTGGAGTCTGGTCCTCCCTGCCAGGAGATAGTTTTTGTGCACTGTTTCATCTTTAAGATACAGTGTATCAGAACTTCTGGGATGAGGAATGTGGAAATTCTTCCCCGCCCTTTGCTGCATAGTGACTAGTGTGTGTTTGCTGAGGTTGGCAGTCACTCTGTGGCCATGTGGCACATGGCACCACATCCCTGATGGTGAGCATAGACCCTGCTGGACATCATGTACCTTATTGTGCTTATCTTCTGTCCCAGAGTTGTGCCACTGAGATCTAACAAGCCAGACAGAACCTCTATAACCTCATGGAACAACAACTGTCCATCTTTTTTTGGAAGCTGTCCTGTTCTGTTTCTGTGTACCTGTGCCCTAGGAAGAAATAAAATAACCTGCTGTGGTTTTGTTAGTTTATCTTTCTCTAGAGTGAGGAAACATCTAAAAACTGCAGATGGATTGAGTCCAAGAGGGTATAGTGTGAGTGGTGTTCTTACTGGGCTATTTGTGCATGCATGGAGACCTTTAGCAGACAGGTGGGATACTGGAGTTGGTAGGTTCTCTGTTTCGTGCAGCATAACAGTTGTTAGATTTCCTCCACCACCCTCTGACCTGTCTTCACTAACTGCTCTGGCTCTGGCAGGGGGTCTCTGCCAGTCTTGTAGTCTCTAGGAAGTTGAGAAGGACTGTGGTGAAACTAAAAGAGAGGCTGGGTCCATTCTGTGTGGAGTCTGCATGTTCAAGTGGTGCTTTTCAGAAAAGACTGGCAAATCTGAACAAGAATTCTGCAATGGGTAATGAATGTAGTACAAGGTAGTTGAGGGAATGACAATGTGAGAAGGTTAGATGCTCTTTGTGGACTCCTGTGTGCTCTAGAACCTGTCTACCTCTATGGGTGCTCCAGCAAAGCCCTGTACTGGGAGTATGGCACATGGTAATGGAATTATCTTTCCCCAGGTAGTTGGACTGCATTGCAGAACACCCAAGCCAGAGGAGAGCTCTCTCCTGTCATTTATGTTTTTCTTTGATAATCTTGCCACAGTGAAGAGGAGATAGAAATTTCTGAAATCCTGGTTTGAAATGTGGAAGGAGCAATGCCAAAACTTTGGCTTGGAAAGTAGCCTAAGCTGTTTCATGAAAATACTTGCTGTACTTTTGCAGTTGAGCTGTGTATTTCAGTGGAGGAAGATAGTTCTGCTGGCACTGCTTCAGCTCTGTACCATGAAGACAAACCTAAAGATAATGCAGAGAATGGCTGGAGGTAGAAGACTGTTCATACTGCAGAATAACAGTGCAGTTTTTGTTTCTGCAGCAGGAATTCTACAGCTTTTTACAGCCACAACTAGATGTAGAAGAGGCAACACAGAATTTCCTCACTCATCCCCTGTCTTCTGATTTATTTATTTTCTGTACTTAGAATTCCCTTAAATTACTTCTAACACACAACAGATGTATTCTAAGTCAGCAGAGAATCCTGGCATGACGTTCTCTATGGCAGCCCATAGCTCAGGATGCAGTATGATCAACAGAGGACCATGTGGGCACTCCTGCTCCACCACCCCCCCAGTATCCCTTTCCTGCTGATTGCTGCAGCACTCTATAATCAAGTGCTCAACTATTGTGAACATACTTGAAATTGTTGTAATTGCCCTTTGTTTCAGTCAAGAGACTGGTAATTGCTCCTGTGGGCCATGCCTTTTGCTTTAGCAGCACTTGATTGAAACCAGTCATTTATTGTGGCAAAATCCTAAGACGTTCTGCAGTGCTTACAGATAAGCTTTCTGGGTGACAGTCATTTAGGCTACCCAAGCATCCATATATTAAAGATATTGCCCATTTTCCCTTTCTCTATTCAGACAAATCAACTGCTGTTTTCACATGGATTACATTTCAGTTGATGGAGATAATCCTGTGAGCCTCCTCTCCTGGCCTCACAGAGCACAACTGCCTTTTGCTCGTCCTGTGCTAGTTTTTTGGCTGTTGGAAATTCCTAATGTGAAACTTGTTAATAAAATGTACCAAATAACTTTATGTATACTTCATTATTATTCATTTTCCTTACCACTGCATAAAAATATACCTCTGCTTCATGAGTCCTTGTAAATATTAGCTGTTTGGAACCTACTGATGCTTGCTTTATCACTTCAAAATTATTAACTAGAGTTCATTTACAGTGATAAAAGTCTTTCACTTGTTACCAAGATTTCTTGGTAGTGAAATAATTTAAGTCTGAAAGTACTTGACTGGTTATGAAAGAAGACAGAAAACCTTAGAAGAAAACTAGCATGGAATTTCTCTGAGCACTCCCAAATAGTGAGATGGCTGATAGGTGTCAGAGGGTTAATTGAGTCATTTCTGGGGTGGGCAGTCTGGGTAATAGAGGATGTTTGGGCGATTTTATGTGTTCAGAAATTGAAATAGGCATCTTTCACATTAGTCATGTACAATTGGATTAAAACTAACCTGAATAAACTGAATCTTGTTATAATCTACAAGTAACTTACATGAGGATTTAAGATTTCTCCTTAAAGCTGAAGTAGATTTGTGTTGTGCTGAGGGGGTGACTCCAGAGGCCAAGTGTCGCTAGGAGGCTGGTTACACTTCACCAGTAAGCAGCCTGGGTTTTATTGAGATGACTCCAATCCCTGTATGAATACGTGTAGAACTCTGCTGATCCCAGGCAGCATCTGCCTACAAAATGTCATGGCATCATGATTGTCTTGGAGTAACTCACCTGTAACCGCTGTAGAGACAACTTGGCCTGTGGTTACTTCTCTTTTGTCTTCTACTTGTCCTCAGTTACCTCCTTTTTTTGGAAGGTATTTTCTATGGTAAATAATTTCAAATATCTTAATGGTTTTTGTGCCTTTTTAGTATTTTTTTTTTAAATAGTGCTCTTGCTATGGTGCCAGGTTAGACTGTGTAAGCTGTAGAAAAATTCAAGCTAACAACTATACTGAGAACTTAAACTGTTATTGAGTCTTCTAAGTGATCTAAACAGTGCTTTCTCTTTTTAGAAGTGCAGCTCACTGATGCTACAAAGAAAACTTAATTAGTTGGCATTTATCACCCCTGCCCTATGGTAGAATAAGCTAAAAGCTTTACCTAATCAAATAATCTTGAATTTAACAAACTTGCTTATTTAAGAAGTGTTTTTTAGGGAAACCTGTAGTCTATTTTGTAAACAGCTTTCAGATGTTTTAATTTTTATTGATTTTGATTAGCCAACTAGTTTGTTCTTAATCAATAAGTGTGGTTCTGATTAGCTCATTTTGAACCCTTAGCATAGAAGGGTGAAATAAAGAAAAGATTAGCCAAGTGTTTTGCTGACATTCCAATCTATTCTAAGTGAATGCAAGCTTTCTAATAAATATTTAATGGGTAGTTGTTTGTGGTTTAATAGAATTAGATAATTCTATTAGAATCCTGTTTGGAGGGTTACATGCACCATACATCACTGCTGAGGACACGGTTAATAATTTAGGCTAAGTGACTAGTAATTAAAAACACAGTCAGATTAAGTAAGGACTGGGGTTTTTTAGGTCACCTAGGGATTTTAATGGCTATGTGTTTGCTGTGTAACTGCAACACCACTCTTACTTGCACAGAAGAACTAATTTGAGTTAGGGACAAGCCCTAAATGTGATAACAAAGCATGAGGCCCCTGGGGTTTATTTAATATCTTATCCTCTGAGTTAATGAGTTGGAAAATAGTTCACTGTTTATCTACAGTAGATTGAGCAGATGCTGCAAATTCAATTTTATGGAAAGTAATCTCTGAGAGATTGTCTTCCACCCATTACTTTTTTTATGGATGGAATCTCTGCTGTCCTCAGCTTCAGAAGAATCCTTCCAGCTCTGGCCATGGAGTGACACAGCAGACTAGGGCCACAGATCTTGGTAGGGCTGAGGAATATGAGGAGCCTTTGCAAAGGCTGTTTGAAATTACCCTGAATTTAATGTAGTAAACTGAATGACAAGGAAAACGATAAACAAATGAGAAGGAACTGAGGAAAGTTATAAATAAATATAAATGTTTATATTATTGCTGCCACTTAGATTGGCTTTGGTTTCAGGTGCAGCTTTAGGAGTGTTGATACAACATGCACTGAAATCTCTACGGACACTTAATTCAGGGCTAGTACCAGACAGCTGCAGCAGGGTAGCTGTTCTAGTCTAGACCCAGTCTTGCTGGGTCTTGGCAAGTGTGGTTTGACACAAAGGTGGTATCTATTGCAGGAATCTGGGAATGCGAGGGTAATAGGAATGGTGAGTCAAGGGAGTGTAGCTGGCAAGAAGCTTTACATCCCAGCTAGCCCCTCTGGCACTTCAAGTGAGGTGGCTGTCACATCTCTGCACTGTTTGGGAGGCAAGCTCTTCTTGGTCTTTGCTCTAGTTATGTGTATTGTAATATCATCACTTCTGTGCATCTCATGGATTATGGGGATTGTTACCAGTTTTCCTATCAGCGTAGGAGATGCTGGCTGTGTTGCATGAGGCATTTGCTCTCACCCAGATCTACACCTCTGAAAATGCTTATTTTCCATGGGAGAGCCAGAGGCTGGTGTTTTCAGGCTGACATAGCACTTCAATTCAGGTGCTGCTTACTGTGTTCATGGTACTTGTTTGTAATAATGAACTGATGCAGCAGGAGTAGAGCCACTGTTGTGCTTGTTTGGAAAGTTAGACTCTGAAGCTAGGTTACCTTAAGACTTAATTCAGTAAGCAGGAAAGTTGAAGATGCAGTAGTGTTGCAGTCTTTCTGCTGGCACATCCCTTCAGTTCTCTTACTGCTGTCTGTTCTTACCACCTTTAAGGTACAACTGTTACCTACCTGCTGTATATTCTGTGCAGGTGTTCTTACAAGAACACTCGTTCAGTGAGGCTCATAGTATCTGAATTAAAGGCTAAAAAATCAGTCTTAGAAAATTTCAGGGTTTTTTAATAGAAGGCAAGCTAATGGATCTATGTGACATTCAGGATGAGGTTGGGGGAGTAGCATGTCACTGAATGCTTGCACAGTAGTGTCATGTACAAAGGAACGGTTTCACAGGAATCTTTAGCTTGGAAATGGCTGAATAATCATGTAAGAATTTGGGAATTCCAAGTAACACTGACAGCTAGGTGTTTGTTGTTGTTTTTTTGTTTGTTTTTTTTTTGTTGTTTTTAGATTGCTGCTCAATTTTGTTCCATTATTATACTTACCCAAGTTAACTGTTAATTCATAACTCTCTTCGTGCTGTTTTGCTGTAGTACTGGCTTGAACCAGCTCTGTGCACTGTTCTGAAGACCTGCTCAAAAGTAGACCTCTGTGGTTTTGAGAATGGTTTCATTATTTGATAAGTGTGGAGTCACTTCTATGGAGTTGCTGTTCCTTGAGTTAAATCTCCTGGAGCTGAGACACCAGTCTGGCCTTGACTTTGAGAGTACATACATGTGTGGTGTGTGCATGTCAATGAATTTTCCTAAAGCTTTCTGAGCAGGTTTTGAGAGATTGCTCTTAATGCTGCACTCCCTAGGTAAAATGACATAGTAGGCACTGCATTGGCCCAAAAGATAGCATTAAAACTATTCTTTTTGGAGGTTCTTTTTAAGCTTCTCTTAGAATTCTTCTAATCCTTGTATGTTTACAAGAATGGCACCAGCCTGGTTCCTGTGCTCATCTTGAGTTTGCTTTGTTCCAGGGTTTTTTCATATTACGTATTTTGTGTTCTCTGGAGAACGGTTCTATTGCTGTGAGCTGTTAGTTCCACTCAATATTCACTCCTTGGAAACAATGGTTTGATGAGCTGGGACATGGATTGTTATATTAAGCAAGAAAATAACTTGAACTGCTCCTGTAATTACCTTGGATGTAGTCAGTCTCATAGAATTTCTGGCCAGCTCACCTTCATTGCTACATATATAATGCTACAGTACTTAGCATTTCTGTAACATGGCTTTACACCTTCAAATTGTTCTGGAGTTATTAACTAATTAATCTCATAACACCCATATCAGTTTATTTCTGCTTGGGTGACTATGTGGAAGATAATGGTATGTGGTTTGAATATTAATAAACACTCCAGTAGGATACAGCCTTTGTGGCTGGTGGTTGGTTTCTCATTGTGTGGTTGCTTTGTTTGTTTGTTTGGGGTTTTTTTTGTTCAAATATGCTTTGTTAAAGTTTGTTTCTGGTTTATCTTGAATGATTACTGTTGAAGGCAGTGCCAAAATGTAGGTTCTGGAAGATGTATATGGTCTAATGTTTCTCTAGTGCTGATGATTGTTTGCATTGCTCCAGCAATTAGGAAAAAAAAAAAAAGATGCTGCTGTAATTGTGAAACCTGATCATGGTTGTTAATTAGGGACATGCTCTTCTAGAGGCTGCTGGTTTGTTGTTTTGGGGGTTTTTTTGTTGGTTTGGTTTTTTTTATTATTAAGTATGAAGGGGAACTTAAAAGCAGTGACGTCTCTTTCTTGAGATTTGAGGGATGATGATGAACCTCCCTTAGCTTTGGCCTGTCAATATTTTTTTGCAGTTCCTAGAAAACATCAGCATATTATGCAGACATATTATAGGCCTGCATCACAGTAAGTCTGTCTAGTTGAAAGTGATGCTAGACAAAGATTTCTTGAGTAAGATGAAATGATGGGTAGATGAAGAATGAGGGTAGGGAGGCAGCTAAGCCCCAGCCAGCCTTGCAATCACTTTCACCCAGCAGGATGGAAGAGAGAATCAAAAGAATATCAGTGAGAACTCATGTGTTGAGATGAAGTTATTTTCATAGGTGAAACAAAAAGCTTCATCAACAAAACACAAAATAGAGTAAGAAATTAAATACCACATCATCATGCAGGTGTTCAGCAATCTGCAGGAATAGCTAGGCTCCTTCACACTTATTTGTGTCCCCCAGCAACCTCTACCATAACTCTTAACATGACCACCCCTTCCTCCTTTTTTCCTCTAGCTCTTACTGCTTAGCATGATGGCACAGGACCTAGAATATCTACTGGGTCAGCTCTGACTCCTTCCCACTTGCTGTGTACCTGCTGGCTGGTTGGGCAGGGTGAGAAACAGAGGCCCTTGAGGCTGAGTACTGTTTAACAAAAGCTAAGGCATAAGAAAATATTGTTTTAGAAACCCAAACCCTCCCAAAACTTCCCTTCTCTTCTAAGGAAAAAACACATCTTCAACCAACCAAAACATCTAAGTCTCAGAACCTGAGAAACCCCAAGCAACAACTCCACCTGCCTAAACAATAGCATACTCAGACTTGACCTACAAAATAAAGCATTTTAGCCATGTGGGTTTTTTTCTATGTGTAGTGAGTATCTTATCCTGGTGTTGCCTTGACCTCACTCCTCAAAACAGGCAGTAATTTGTCTGCTTCACTTGCAGTTTGGGTATCTTAAAAATCTGAATCTTAGCTATCTCTATTTCTGTACAGCGCCTTTACAGTGAAATCAGAATTTCAGACAGGAGTTTGGATTGCTGTTAGACACCACTAGTTTCAGTCATTTTTTGGTGTGTTTTTCAAGAGTTTTTATGCAAACTATTGGTCTTCCTGTCATTCAGAGAAAATGGTGGGACAGTTGGTTGAACTATGGAGGACAGATGAAGAAGAGTGAGAGGAAGAATTAACTTTGAAGTGCCTTGGCAGCTGTGCTGATTATTGAATATCTGTTGTAGCAGATGAGCTGCAGCTCAAGTTGCCAAGGAATAGCTTATCAGAGACAAGCATCATTAGACATTGCTCTCTCCAAGGTGTTGGTGAGGTCACTGGACTAACTGTGAATTTGGGTCAAGGTTGTGGTTGGGTAGGGTAGCCTCATTTATCATCAGCCATGGCTGAGGTAATAGTCATCAGTCCATTTGACTCTAGCTGAGAAGTGAACAATGTATTTTGTTTTACTAATGATTTTGGAGACTCATCAATAAAATGACCAGTACTGTGCAGTGCAGTGATCTGTCCATGTGTCAGCAGCCTGTGTGATCTGGCAGTGAGGAGAAAGGAGAGCCAAATGGGCAAGCTGTTGGGGTTCCTTTAGTTTCCTCTCAGTTTCTCCATGTGGAGACACCTTGGAATCTCAGAATTAATTCAGTGGGGTCATGTAAGACACAATTCTCTTGTCCTACACAGCAGCCCTGTCTTGTATTAGAATAGTTGACAACTCTTAAGCTATGCATCCTCACCGGGTTTGCGCAGAAACTCTTCCTAGAACCCTGGTATTGACTGTGCTATTCCTGCTTGTTTTGTCGGCTTGGGAAATAAATGTATTCCTTGGAAATAATCCCAGTTGATGCTGACATGAGCAAGAACCTCAGCAGGACACTGTTTTGCTAACGCAGCTGTGCAACTTCCAAAGCAGGTAACCTCTGGTCAGCATGGCAGGCAGGCAGAGCAAATCTGCATTTCTTTGCATGCCATTTGCTGTTAGAGCCTGGCTGCATCCTTGTGGAGCTGCAACTGGAGACAGAGAAACACTTGGGTTGATTTCAGCTAATTGGTTGATCAAGTGTTGCCGATTAGTTCAATTTGCACCAAGTCCCACTTGTCTTCACTGGAAAAAACAGCAGTGCTTGCAAATGAGTTCCTACAGCAGGGTCCTTGTTACATATAGATAATAGAGGGATGCATCATTCTGTAATGGGAGACTGACTGAGGGGCTTGTGAAAAATATGTGGTTACTTGGAAAATCTGGGCTACTAGTAGAACTTAAATAGCAGTAGCTGAGTATCCAGTGTACACTATCTCTGTTTGCCAGGTGTCTGTATTGCAATCTCTGCTAATTTTGTATTTCAATCTATGTTAATTCCACATTTATGTGGGTTTTTTTATTCACGGCCCCACTTGCCACTCTTGAAATATAGCAGTAAAAATATCTTCATATTTGCAGTATGATTTCTCCTCAATTGATACACAGTAAAGAAGTGAAAAGCACTTCACAGATGCTAATGAGATAATCAGTACAACAGCTCAAAGCTTAGAGACAGGGGAAGAATATTCCTATTTCACAGGTGGGGGAGCTGAGGCAAAGAAGGGTTAAGTGTTTTTCTTTCAGCAAGAAGATGAAGTTGAAGATGGGTCTGATAAGAAGCTGAGTTACAGTGTGTTCTGGTGACATGTCCCTCAACTGCCTTAGTGAGGAAATGCTGAACTGCCCTGTTCCTATGGGTACCTTAATCTATCCCAGCCTTGTGCAGAAGGTTAATTTTCCTGATGTAATAGGCAACTAGAAGGACAAACCACTGGAGAAAGGGAGGCCTTCCAAACTCCAGTAGGCCAAAACTGAATGACCATAAATAGCAGAGACCTGTTGTTGCAGAAGTCCTGCTTGTTAGATGTCTGGAATGGTTCTGAGCAGAAGGCTGCAGGGGTCTGTTGGCCTGGACCTTCTGCCTCTGAGAATGCAGGTGCTCATAGCTCCTCATTCCCGTGGCTAATTGGACATTACCAGAGTTTGGGATGCACCTGTACATGTGCAAAAATGCATAATCTCAAGTTACATTAGTTTTATCTGGGTCGTCTTAATGGGGATTATTTTGATTGATGTCAAAACAAGCTCTCTACTAAAATATTTAGAACTTGAGTGTCATCTTGCAGTCATAGCACCAATGGAAAGCACTTCCTTGAGGGTTCTTAACATTGCTGCAGCAGTAGAGGGTCATGTCATGGTTAAGGTGCATATATCCTAGCGTTTGGCCTATAGATAAATCAAGTGTGTTTTTAGTTCAAGGCTATAAATGGAACAGATAATAAAATAGTTGCAAAAAAAAATACTAAAATGACTTGGAGTTTGTGTTAATACACAAAAGGCTCCATTTAATGATCCTTACTCATAATGGGAAGTAAGGATACATCAGTATTCCCTGATCTGTGTTCTTCTGGTTTAGTCAGACTTCTGAGGGGAATTGAACTTGCGCATGGGAGTAAATGTTGCCTTGACACAGATCAGTCCCTTTTCCCTGCAAAAGGTAACACCTTGAAGGAAGAGCTCTAAAATTCCGCTTAAAATGAATGAGCTGAAGTTCAAAATTTGTACTGGAAAAATGGTTTTCAGTAAAATCAGTATGTTGGTAAAGCATTTACAAGTATTGTGATCTGCTTCCTCTCCCTTGCCTCCAAATGATTCTACTGAAAGTAGAAATGTTTTGAAGTCTCATGAGAGCTGCCATTTGGTTGCTTCATGTCTCCCTTCTGCTAACTGCATTTCCCAATCTACAAAACATTTGAGCACCTTGTGCATTGTGGGAGAAATAGTCTGTATATTTTAATTTTCAAGGTAAATATTTTGGTGATACTGCAGTTACCTACTTATAAAAAGGATGAGATGGGCCACAATATTACTTCTCCTTGGTTTATCCATGCTGTTCCTCTTCTTTTTCCATCTCTGAACACTTGTACTTCCACATATATGAGTAGTACAGTTTATTAACATTTTCTTCAAGTTCACTGCATCTGGAAAACAGTTTTCTCTTAGGCTTTTTGCATTTATAAAACATGTGTTTTGTTTTAGTGAAGCAGCACTTTCCAGCCAGACTGAAGTGTAGTGCATGTGCAAGTCTGGGGGAGTTACTATTTCTGATGTATGGATTCTTGAGGTGTGCTTGTTGGGTATTAATCTGTTGAACAAGAACAGTCACCCCGAAGCTGAATCCCAGCTGCTCAGTAAGGCTGGTTTGCTCCTCTACATCAACACATGGGACCCAGTGGTGTCTGTCCTGAGAAGACAAGGAAAGCCCCAAGGGTTGGCCTTGCCTGTGGTCCTGACATGGGAGATGCAATGTATGCAGGTGTTGTCATGGTCCCTGCTTTGTGGGCAGCACTGGTAAGAACTTGCGTTCTAGGCTGCTGCTTCAGGAGGCAGCAGCACTTGGGGAGTTAGGTTATTTCTGGTGGTGTTTGGCCAAGGGAAGCTGCTGGTTTTGGTTAGTTATTCTTTATTATTTATTTGGTTAGTTATTCTTTATTATTTGGTTAGTTATTCTTTATTATTTGGTTAGTTATTTGGTTATTTTTGATGAAATAACAGAATATATAATTACATTTTTTGCTTTTTCATGCCTTGGAGGTGACCTCTTTGCAGAAGTTCTTCTGTGAAGGTGGAACAAGTGTGTAAGTACAGCATGGAGCTTGTCTGATCTGGTGGGAGCACTGTCCTGCCTATCACTGTGCCCAGTCAATACTCCATTATTGCATGTTAAGTGGTTTGCTACAGCATCCTGTGCACAGGGTATTAGAAGGGATGTTATCTAATTTCCTAAGCAATAATGGTATAAACAGTATGCATTTTTTATTATTAAAAAAAGCCCGAACTATTGCCTCCACTGAGTTAATGTTTCTTATATATACAGTTAGTGCCCAGGGGACTGACTCATAAATCAAGGCAAAATTAAATGGAAAGTGCAAGGTTTTGGAAAACTAAAATTTATTACAGAAACAGAAACTGTGATTACGTAAAGACCAACTTGAACTTGCTTAATAGTGTTTTTGTTTGACTGTTGTCTTCTTTATTGATTTGAGTTGATTAGAAATTAAGTCGAAACCAAAACCCCACTAACCTGTAACAAATCAGAACATTAATATGGAGCAAGGGGAAGAGAAAAATAGTGCTTTTATATTGGATGTTGAATGCTTCTTGGAATGATTTAGCAATTTCTGTTCATATGGTCCATGTAAGTACCATTTTCATAGGTTCCTTATACCACATCTTAGGATCTTAGTTTATGGGAGCAGGGTGTATTTCTGGGGAAATTTATATTTGTAAAGGGTTTTTTTAACCATTCCTCCACAAGATGGCATAGAAATAATCTGTGTTCTTGATTTTGTTCTATACATTCAACTGAGGTGTGTGGTTTCTTCTGTGCAACTAGTGTTTCACATCATAGGACTCCCAGGATGTGAAAGTTCAAACATTCATGACAACACTATTTTTATTTATTTTTTTTATAAATTTTATGGCCTGGGTATGTAATCTTAATCTTCAAAACAGCAAAATTTCTGAACCCTTATCTTGTAGCTCCACTGAAATTAAACGTTTTTATTTTTTCTTACCCTCACCCTTATCCTTCCAAAGTTCTTTTAATACTGTTCCTGGAAGTGGCAAGGCACTAAAAGAGCTAAATCAGTGGACTACTCAGAGCAGTAATTTGACTTGAAAGGATGAGTGAGGCTGCAGGACAGGTGGTGGTAAGCTGCTGAGCTTTGTGGGAATTTGTTCTTCTTGGTTTACAAGGGGGATGAACAGTTCAATCCAGCCTTTATGCTTTAATAGTAAAAGCAAATAGAAAAAAGGCTAAATATATAAGGGAATCAAGGGCTTTTTGGCACCTCGAAGAAATGCCAGTAACAGCTGGAGAAATGCCATGAATCAAACCTACAAAACAAAGGTTAACCTTAGCTCAGGATATCTTAACTGACATTCTTTTTCCCAGAAAAAAAAAAAAATAGAGAGAAGCTGCTATTAAAGGAAAACCTTCTATCCCATGTACTTCTATTGCAAGAAACTTGAGTCAATAGAAAACCTGGGCCCAGTTTTTAATGAGTTCCTAGAGGCTAATCCTGAAGCTGGTACAGGTGAAAATGTGTTTTCTTCTTCAAAGAAGAATGTAGAGGGAAGGGCTGTCGGTGTGTGCAGCAGCAGGGGGGGAAGCAGAGGCTGCTGATGCAGTCAGTACTTGGTGATGGAGGACTGCAGCAACCTGAGAACAGTTTCTATTTCAGTGACCTCTTCCCAGTGTGGCTTCTTCCTCTTAAACCAACAAAACACACCTTTGTCCACCGCCCCCCCCACCCCCCCCCACCCAAACAAAAAACAACCACACCCCAACAACACACCAACACCAAACATCGCTCAACCTGACCCACACC
>JANHGL010005771.1:0-67377 GCA_024611195.1 Ceyx melanurus | reverse complement strand
TCAACCAACACAACAAGCATTTGTCCACCCACCCCACCCCCCCCCCCAAAAATAAAAAAGACAAGCCCCATAGCAGAAATTCCAGGTGTGTATGATACTGTGGGCCGCACCCCAGGGGATAATTCTCTGTGCTTTTCCATGATGCACCATGTAAAGTCCCTTAGTGCTTGACCAGCTAAGAGCAGAAGAAGCAGTGATACAGGGTCTGGAGGCAGTGCAGCTGAGCTGTTGGGGGTGGCTAGACAGGAGTCAAGTCATGTGCCTGGAAGGACTTTGCTCACTTGAGTGCACAATATGTTAACCACATTGAGCAGCATCATCCTTGCCTACTATGAAGAGATGGCAGAGGTCTGAGTGCTGAATAAATAAATTACTTAATTACGTGTTATGAAACAGGAACAGATGGTCAGTTGAGTGTTTTGTGATTGCTTATGCTTTCCAGAGAGGGCAGATCCACACTGACTCCTGTACAGAGTTCCCAGTTTCAGTAATTCACCTGTGGGTACACTGAACATGGTACTGTTAGCTTTGAGGTGTGCCTTGCTGATGCCTATTGGAGGTGACTGAAGGATTAGCATGGCTTGGGATCCTGATTAGAGATGGAGTGCTCCTTGTGAAAAGGTGACACTAGGATGTGGTCTGACACTTTCCTTTTTTCCTTCTGGAAGATTAACTACTTTGGTTTTGTGGGGTTTTGTTTGGTTGGTTTTGTTTTGTTTATTTGTGTGTTTGGTGTTTGTGTTAGCTTTGATTGGGTGGGTGGGTGGGGTGTTTTGTTTTTTTTTTTTTTTTTGGTGTTTTGGTTTGTTTTTTGGTTTGGTGGGGGGGGGGGGGGTGTATTTTTTTTGCTTGTTTGTTGGTTTGCTTTTAAGGAAGAATTTTAGAGTTTCCTGGCAGCCCCCTTGCCTTGCATGATTCTCCTGTAGTCTGAATTTGATGGGGTAGAACTGGCTGCAGATGAGGTTTGCATTAAAGTTTTCAATCTTCCCACCTTTTTCCTCTCATGAGGAATTACTTGAGGAGTTACAGCATAGAAGCATTTCAACTTGAAAGAATGATTGCTACCTGAGTGAAGAGTAATAAACCAGGGTTTACCTTTTGTACTCGTGTTAATTAAGAGAAGATAAACAGCAGAAGGGAAATTCAGTGTTCTGCAACAACAGTAACAGAAAGCAGGTTTGTCACTGTCTTCTCAAATGGTAAGAAACACTTCCTATTACCCAGTGTTTCTCAAAGGCTTCTTATTTAAGCACTTATTTAGTGCTTCTCTCTATATATGTAGCAAAATAAGATGCAGTAAAAAAAAGAAATGTTTGATCCTTATTAATAAGCCATGTTCAAGATTTGAACTTAAAATCAGGATCCCAGACAGGCTGTGGAGTCTCCTTCTCTGGAGACTGGAAAAACCTGCCTGGATCTGTTCCTGTGTGGGCTGCCCTGGCTGACCCTGCTCTGGCAGGGGGTTGGACTCCATCTCCAGAGGTCATTTCCAACCCCCACCATTCTATGATCCATTCTTAAAATCAGTTTGACTTCTAAATTTCCATTTTCTTCTGTTAATCCTTTATATCTCTGCTTAATCTTTGGTTAAGTTTAGTTTATCTGGTTTCTTTATGGGAATGTGTTGGAAGGAGCCACGCTGAACAGCTAATGCCCTGGGCATTCCAGAAGGGCCTGTAGTGACTGAATATGTCAGTGGAAGGTGTCAAACTCCCATCAAAAGTCTCAACCTCTGTGGGATTTCTTTCTCTTCTTGCCTGCATTGTCAAGGAGCCTTCATGGAGGTAGAAGAGTACACAAATGCTAAAAATATGGTTAGAAAGCATTTGCAGCACTTGAATTCTTCCAGGACTCTCTGAAACTTTTATTCTGCATTTAGTTTTGCCTGGGAAAACTGCATACAATTTGAATGAATATGTTTCAAGGCTCAGCAGCATGTCTTCCATTTGAGGCAAAATGGAGATGAATTTCAATTAGATACTCCCATTTTAATGTCTCCACCTGTAGTTTCCAACAAAATTGCTAGCACGTGATACAATCTATGCTCATGATTTGCCCACTAGCAGCACTGTGCAACATGATCTTAATTTGCTTGAGTGTGTGTGTGTATCAGCTTCTCACTGCTATAGACTTAATTGTGACAGGTAATTGGAATGGCATTTGAAAAGAGGATCTGTCTGTATGTGTTCTGTGTGTGTAATACATGTAATGGTTTACAGTCTTTCCATCTTCATGATGATGCAGACTGCTAACTGGGCTGATGAAGTGTTCAGAAGATGTGTTGTGATCTTGGCAGAGTAGTCACTAGGTAGTTGAAATGCCTGGCTTGTAGGTGTCCTCTGAAATAGTTATATGGAGCATTTTTATGCACCAAACCCAAGGTGAATCCTGGAACTCAGGCTTGTGGGCCACTCCTGAGGTGTGTCAGCAGCAGCCCCTGCCCCTCTGCTGGAGCTCACCTGCCCAGCCATAGCTGCTGCCATGCAGGGATCTTGGATGCCCTGACATGGACTCTGCCTCCTGTCACTTAACACCCATCAATTCCACAGTGGGGGATAGCTACTCCACATGCATGAGGAGTTTCCATCCTTCCTCATGGATTTATACAAAGTGATTTTGAACAAATGTATGTACATCAAGCTATTTATTTTTATTCAAGTCTAACTCAGACTTGTGGTTTAGGTGATGCGGCGCTTGAGGATATGGTGCAGTGGTTAGAGAAATGCTGGGACAAAGGCTGGACTTGATGACCCTGGAGGTCCTTTCCAACCATATTGAGTCTGTGATTCTATGATTCCAATTTCAAAGCCATGTTTAAGTGACTCGGTGTGGTGGGTTCTGAAGGTGGCAGGTCATACCACCCTCAGCTCCCAGTGACCCCCCTCTGCAGTGTGAAGACTGGCAGAGAATGCCCCACACCTGCAGTCTTCACATGTTTGCTTCTGGCATTTTGTTCTTACTCATCTGACCTTGTTGGGAAGCATTTGGATCCTGTTAAGCAGCAATGCCTGTGCCAGCATTTCCCCAGGACCTGACTTCTCCCAACTTACTAATGATAGAACGAGAGGAAATGGCTTTCAAGTTGCATCAGGGGAGGTTTAGATTGGATATTGGGAAGAAATTATTTCCTGAGAGAGTACTGAGGCTCTGGAACAGGCTGCCCAGGGAGGGAGTGGAGTCACCAGCCCTGAAGGGGTTTAAAACCAGTAGATGTGACACTTGAGGCTGTGGACTGGTGGAGAGAGAGATGTTGGGATGAAGGTTGGACTTGATCCTGGAGGGCCTTTCCATCCATTATGATTTTATGCACCAAATGCTGACAGAATGTGAACTGTTCTGCCTGGGGAAAGCACAAAACACTTCAGAATATGGCCCAAAGAACAGGTTCAGGTGGATAATGACAAGTATTAATAATATCTAGCAGTACTTCTGATTTCACATCTGTCATTCTAGAATTGTCAAAATATTTCTGATAGAAAACCTCACAGCAGCTGATAAAACAAAGGTAGCGGGCAAGTTCTTTGACAGTTTCTTTTACTTCCCAAAGTTTCTCCCAGGAATTCTTCTACTTCTCTCTGGTGTTCAGGCAGACTTTTAGTGAGGGCATAAACTATCCTTACTAAATGAATAGTCTTAATATTTTGTTGTAATAGTACTCTTGAATGTTTCTTAGCAGCTGCAGAGCGACATCAGTTAGTATTACAAGGTTATGTCATCCCTTAATGAAAAAGAAAGTGCATTGGAATTAAGTATACTGCCATTGAAATGGGGGTACCAAGATTTAGTTTTACTTTTTTCCTTTTTATTTTATTCCTGATGAGTTAAAAACAAACAACGTAGAGAAAAATGTCTGATAATAAAACCTCCTCAGAAAGTAATTTTTAAAAATTATTATTTTCCTCCCCATTTAAAAATTAAGGGTGAATAGGAGTAATTTCAGAAGTCAAATGTTCTTATTTATGGGTTCTGACTGAAAAATGATTGTGGTTTTTGAGTAACCACAGGTTCTGGAATGAAACAGTGGTTATGATAAAAACAAATATCTTAATCTACAGCTTCCTCTATCTGTATTTCAGTTCTCCTGCTACTGTTCAGTGTATTTGCATGGAGTAAGGAAAAACAAAGATTGCTATTTTTTTCATATTTTTTTCTGAACTAGTTCAGGAGGATTGTTCCTTGGTGCTTTCTCTCCTGCTTAACACATAGGTCTAGTTAGAAATTCATTATGGGTCCTGGCTCTTTATTGCCTTTTCACATCTCTGTTTTCACATCCTTTAACCTCAGGGATTCTGAAGAGTTTATTTTGGTTGGTGGCTGTTCTGAAGAAAGCAGTTTATTTAAACTGGCCAGCTCCAACACTGAATGCAGCATCTCTGAACCTGCCACTGAGCCAAAATTAGGTTGTCAGAGTCAACATAGCAATCTAGCGAGCCTATTAAAATCTTAATAACTTTTAAAATTGGACTCTGGGTAACAAAACATTGTCCCAGTGCATTAGATTTTCAGTAGATAAATCCATTAAACTATGTCTTATCACCTGCCTTCTCTCCCTGCTAGAGACAGCCCAAAGAAGAATTTTTAGCAATCCAGTGATTACCTCTAATACTGGAACACCATAAATCAGTTATCATTGGACTATATTCAGCTCATCCAAATAAAATTTGCAGTGTTAGGAACATTTTCTGCTTCTCTTTGGGTCACCTTACTGATGGTGTTGGGATTTCTGTGCCTGAGAGGAAGGCAGTTTGTTTTAATGAGGCAAAAGCAGGGGGAAGATAGCTCCAGTGCTTGTTTGTTGCCTATTATTTCTGATCCCGTAGTCTGTCCTGATCTTAGCAAAGGAGCTGTCAATTACATTTAAAATCAGCCTCCTTTTGTCTCAGCCCCAGCTCTGTGCATGAGGACACGCTTTGACTCCAGCCAAGTGTTACTGCTTTCTTCCTCTCCCTCCACTGGAGTGACAGGTAACTGACAGGTGGCAATATCTATAATGTATTGCCATAAATTGGAATTTCCTCCTTCAATTTACTCTGAATGGGAAGGAAAATTCTTCTTTTGCCACAAATCTCCCTTATCACTTAAGTTCTCCATCATTAATAGATGCAAGTGGGAGGTCAAAATTGAACTTTTTAATGGGAACAAAGTTGCATCCTTAATTATGGAGGAAATTGTAGCTTACTCATAATAATCAACCCAAGTTTGAATGTTAAGTTTGGCAGAAAAACATCTGTCATCATTATTACTATGTATGAGATCAAATCCATTTGCAGACAAGTAGCAAGTGATTAGACAGAACTAAGAGAAGTAAAAGGACTTTTATGAGAAACTCCTTGTAATTCTTTTCTTTCAAGAAGGATAATTAGTGGCCTTTTGGATATTTCAGCCAGTTGTAATGCTCTCTGAAAGGAAATGGAATCAAATCAAGCACAGTGGTATGACAGCAGTGACTGAAGTGAGCCCTTCTGCTCTGCTGCACTCACTAGCTCTGTGCTAAGGGATTATTACCTAAGTATCTAGTGTTTGCTTTGGATTTTTATAGCAACAATTTAAAGAAGATGCAAAAGGTGGGACACACATATATAGGTATATATATATATACATATATAATAAAAAAAACCCATGTAACACATGTAATTCTTGATAGCAGACAGTGTCTTGGAATGCATTTGTCAGCTCATTCCTCTGTGGGAGGGTCAAAATGTATTCTCTAAACTTGGAAGAGAACCATAAAATGTGAATTGAGGAACAGAGTAAGTAGACAAAAATATGGCAAAACAAATATGCCTGACCTGAAAGAATAATTATCAAAAACTATGAAGCATCTGTCAGTCTTCATGAAAATTACTGCTTTTTTTTTTGAGTCAGTATTGCCAGCTGTGCTTGAAAATGCTGTTAAACTCACTAAGCTATTTTCAGTAGATTTTTCTGCCTTCATGCAAAAGGGTGAACCTGACTTGGGGTCCCTTGAGCAAAGACAAGTTTTATCTGCTAAGCAATCCAAATGTCAGTACTTTGTTATTATTAAAGCCTAATTACCAAGAAAACTGCATCAAAGGATATTAATGACACTGTATTTTGATATTTAGACAAAGCATTCTGTTAGAAGCTTGAGTGAAAGAGTAAGTGATAAAGGCAATTAGTCCTGCTAACTGTAGTCTGTGGTATCTTATCTATGGATTTTTTCCTTACATGGTTAAATATTCCCTCTGCAATTTAGGCTTCATCCAATGAAGATCTGCTTTCAGATAATTCTTTCAAGAAAGCAGTTGGTACTTCAGTCTGCCATTCATCCGTATCCACTTATCCAGGATAAGCACTCGTTTATGAGAGAAATCAAAATACAGAGCACAACATGCAACTTCTCATTTACAATAAATTGGTAGTTAATACTTTTTAATATTTTTTTTACCACACACTTACCTACCAGTGTCTGTATCTCCAAGGAGACGAGTGCAATTGTGAAATATTTTATGAGCTGCTGCTTTTCTAAGGAAGGAAACATAGCTGCCTTGATACTGTTTATTGAACAAATGCATTCCAACTTCACTGAACACTGGCATCATTATTTTTGTTGTTTGGGTTTTTTCTTCCTCCCCCCCCAGCCCCCCACATTCCCCTGTTGCTTTTGAAGATCACATGGCAAAACAGCAATTATTAGGAAGGTTGGCTCTTTTGGTTGGAACCCTGTTGTGCTTGGTGCAAATATGCTACGTGAGGATCACAATTTACCCCCAGACCTTTCATAATCTAAGCATCAAGCTCTTGTCAGTAGTGAATTTGGAAAAAAAAAAGCCTGGAGTTGGTGGATCCAGGGAAGGGATGAAGTAATGGGCCTCAGCATAGCTGCCACAGGTCATGAGCATTAGAAGGTCCCGAGTTTGGATGGAGGAAGGGACAGAAAGTTTAGGTGGTGGTGCTTCAGAGGCAACTAGTCTTAGTGGAGCTTGGCTTTAAGCATGAGAGGATCAAGAGAAGTATGAGAAATCTTATTAAAGTAAACTCTATCTCATTGTGAAATACAGGCTTGAAATACCTTCCAGCACTTGAAGACAAAACAACAATAGCAACAAAAAAACCCAAAACAAAACAAAAAGCAGATTGGAGGATCTCCAAGCAGTTTGCAAATATCCATTAATTACTTCTCAGTGGGAAACGATACAAAGATCATTTCACTTGTTTTGAAATTGGAAATCAGTTGCTTTTAATGTGTGTATCAACATTGCTGCCATCTGCTGAAAGCAGGAAAGTCGAGCTTATGGACAAAGCATTCATTCTCAGTTGGGACATCTGTATACAGCCTGTACCACCCAGACATTGAATTGAAACTGTGAAAACCCTAGAAGACATTTGGTGTCTGTGTGTAGTAAAAAACTTCATAGCTCAGGTTTTGCATCATCTGACTTTGGAAGTGAAGACTGAGCCTTGCTACCTGGATGCAAAAAAAAACCCCTGATGATGCTGGGATGAGATCCTGTTACTAGCAGCATGTGCAACTGAGAGGACTTAAAAGCTTCAGGGACTCTTATGGCTGCTTGAACCTCTGAACTCCTGGTTTTCCAATTACTGAAGAGTATTCTCAGCCCAGCTGCAGTCTTAGGCTGTCATCTCCACATTAGTAGTGTATTATAAATTTGTGTTAATGTGATGCGTTGTGTACAACGAAGACCTGCCTTGAGCTCTGATTTCTAGTTACTTGCTTTTCCAGAACCTGTTGTTTGGTAAATATTGGAATACTTTGTAAACTATGTAACTGACAGTGGCTTTTTGATTATACAGACCTCCAACTATATCTCCTAGTCATGTTTTTACGGCTCTGATCATGGTAGTAACCATTGTTGATGTTTTGGGATGTGTCAGCCTAGTCAGTCAGTTTGGGTTTAGCTGCTGTTGCTCTGCCAATGCCTGTTCTATCCCCAGTGTGTTGGGTCTACCAGGCAAAAGGTGAAATTGTCTTTCACCACTTTGAAAAACTGGGCCAAACTAGCCAACAAATGTTTAACATCAAATACTTTGTTCCATGTGAACAAGCACTTTTGTCAGCTGCCTGGGTAAATAATAGCTCCTATTAGGTGTTAGCTGGTACAAATGCACTATGAAAACAAGCTCTCACTTGGTACAGAAATAGTGCACTGCTGCCCTTCCAATAGCTGTAGGGTTGCTGGCTTTTTCAATAGAGGACTGCAGCACAGGAATGGGGGGAGTATCTCCACCTGATGTGTGTGTGCTGTTTGTTTTGTTGTGTGTTGTCCTGGTGTTCAAAGAAATATTCATCTGTCTTCCTCTTCTGTTCCTCCAGGTTTGGAAAAGCTGCTTAGCAGCCTAGTGTGTGGTGGGGAGGAGTGAGATCAAGTGTATGGCTATTACAAGCAACCACAGGGGAAAATGCTTTCTCTGAAATGATCTTGGAGGTACACAGTGTTCTTGTTGGTATTGTGGTAGGTTTTATTGGTTGGTTTGTTTTGTGTGCCTATGTGTTTGGGGGGTTTTATTTTTATTTTGTGTGTGTTTTTTGTTTGTTTCTTTGGTTCTGAGCAGCTGAGGAAAGCTAAAATGTGCAAGCTGTTTGAAGAGTGGGGGTGGGGGTGCACATGTTGCAGGTGCTGCAAAGGAGGCAAATAAATATGAAGGTGCTCCTTTTAGTATGTAATGAGAGATGTAATTGCTCCAGCATGGAGGACTGGGTAGCAGTAAATGTTAAGTCAAGCAGTGGGATAAAGATTAATTATGGTTCTATGTGATCACAAAAATTAGGATAAATTTGTTCCTTTCTGCTTGTTACTGAGACTCTTCTGCTTTTTGTCAAATCACTATTGCTGAGCTTCACTCACTTGGGAGTGTTCTCTGGAAGATCTACCCCTTGTGTGTGTAGTAGGGCTCCTACTCACTCTGGACTTCCCAGTAAAAGTGAGCTATGGAGGCATTTGATTTTAATTCATGTCAATCATGGCTTTTAATGGTATTTGAAACAATTCACATAGTGAGACCCAAATTCAGCTGCTCGCCACTTGGTGCCACTCTAGCTTTGTGAACTGCAGGCTCACTGAAATCACAGCAGATCTCTGCCTCTTGCTTTGTCAAATGCAGTGTGTAATATGCCACTGCGCAAGCATCTTTGAGCTCTGGTGCTCTGAGTCACGATAGATGGTGGCTGATGGGCACTGTTTCTGCTCAGAAGGGAAAGGAGGTGGTGGTCTCTATGATGGAGATTCTAAACTGAATGTGTGGAGAAGAAAGCACTGCAGACTTTTGTTGCTAATGCTACTGGCAGTTCAGATATGAAACTGGACCAAACAGTTGCATTTATTGCTCTGAGACTTTTCCTGAAGAGTGACAGCCCCTGAATGTACTTGCAGCTCTGTAGCATGTGTGTTGCTTATTCCATTGATCTAGGCACTTGTATAGCACATGGCTGCCTAGGCTCTAGGATCTCCACCTGAAGATTCTTGTGTGCCATGGCTCATTGACCCACAGGGGTGTTTCCTTTCCCAGGCTGTGCCATTCTACTGAAATAGACACAGAGCCATTTTCCAAGGGTGGTGAGGAGTTGGAAGCTGTGGTGGTACTGACAACATATCCTCTCCCTATCAAGTTCCATAAATTATAACAGCAAAATAGTCATGTTTTCCTGCCAGATAAATGTTCTTATTTACATATTGAAAGCAAGATTGCACCCCCTGAGCAGATAAGGAGCCAAACTGTAAGATAGTGGGTGATGAGGAGCTGTAAGACTGGCTGGACTGACTTGGAATGGGATTACTCTTTAGAGTCAGGAAAGGGAGCAAGTCTCTGGAACTCTTCTGGACAGGTTCTTGGTGAAGAAAATGGACTAGGATATCAAGTCTAGGATGGGGAAATGACAGGATGAAGCTGAGGAAAAGAAAATGACCAGCAATAAGAGCACTATACAGGCACTTTTTTTTTTTTTCTTCATATTAGGGGATGAATCTGGGCCAAGTTTTTTCTTGTAGCTGGAAGTGTTGGAATCTGATGTGTGGCTAATGGGCAGCTGGAAGCAATACATTCTGTACAATATCTGTAGAATAAAATTATGCAGGAGATTAGTAAGATTGAAAAATCAACCCTAATTCCAACATTTTTCTAAGCAGTTGAAAATAACATGAGTTTCCTTTCTAAGTGTTTGACCTCACTTATGCGTAGTTTGCTGCAGCACAGGGTTTGTATGGTAGATACAGGCAGGTAACAGCTTTTCAGCTCCTTGCCATGTCACCTGTAGTGGGGTGTTTATCAATAAACAGCCCAAGCATTACTTTCCTGTTCATGGACTTGAAAGCAGAGAAAATAACCTGACTGATTCTGCAATGAAAACTTGGGAATTAAAATCTCCAGACCATATGACCAAAAGTTAGCCCAAGTATCTATGAAGCTGGTAGAATTTGGGCAGATTTGGGAGCAGCTGACACCATTTTGTGCTGCCTCTGAATTTTTCTTGAGGGCACTGGAAAATGACAACACTGGGAATGGTGTCCTCTGCTTTTCCACGAGTTCTCCCTCTCCTTTTGCATGTACCTAAGTTATTTTCAAAGAAGCAGAACCCAACTTCAATATGCCTGAAGTTTCATGTATTAAAGATCAGCTAGTACTTTCTAAAAGATTGTTTCCCTCCCTATGTCCTTTAGCTAAAAGGAATGGAAATAAATGGTTTTTTTGAAAAAAGAAAGCTTCATTTATTCCTTTATATTTTCAAGGCTTTTAATGTTTTCCTTTTTTCCTCCTGTATCTTTAACAAAAGGTGACAAAGACTTTTAAGCATAGATGTTGCCATGCTACTAAGGAGGCAGAAATCTTTTTGTTATAAAATCATGACTCTTGTTTCAGTGTGTAATGTTGTATAGCTACAGGATCATGTTAACATGTTTTGCTTTTGGAGATTTTTTTTTTTTACCATGAGAATTAATGTAACAGTCCTTGGGGAACGAAAGGTGTTATGCCAATGGGAAAACAAAGAAAAAACAAACCAAAAAACCCCAAAACATTTATATACTGTTCCCCTCTGTTTCTTAAATCTCTGGAGGTTTGAGAAATAACTTCTGACAGAAACTATCTATATATAGATTATATGATTTTATATTTGTATACTGCCTCCAAGATAACTTTCAAGAGGTTAGCTGGGTATGAGAAGTAATTTTTTAATGTAGCAGTCTATAAGTCTGTAGGAGATAATTTATCCTTCATTACCATCTGGCTACTGTTTTTCCTGCACGCATTTTGTTCCTTTAAACTTCAATGCATTTCTGTGGACTTTCTGCACTGAATGGAGATTAGACATGTAGTCATAACAGAAATTCTTGCTTTGCTCTTGTTGTTTGTCCATGCCTTCTAGTACCCAGGAAGGTGTGCACATGGAGGAAGGTGTGTCCAGGTAAATGTGCAGGCAAGTTGTAAAGGAGGATGGGTACAAGGCTTAGGTTCTGAATTACCTTCATGTATTGCACTTGTCTTACTTATTTGTGTGCATAGTTCTCTATCAAATCCTTGCTGTAGTTGTAAAATTAAAGACTCTGATCCTGTTTTGCAAGCCACTTCTGACTTTGCAGTGCTGACAATTAGAAACTTTCATGGTGGGGGGGGAGGGATGAAAGATTTTATGCACCTATATATATATATATAAAAAGCAGCATGTGCTTTTGATGATAAAAGACAAAGAAAGTTCCAAAGGGACTCATGAAGTCTGTCTGACACACATTAAACAGTAGATCTTAACAATTGAAAAATAACCTTAAAGTGTTCTCACAGGGCATAAACAAGACAACACTTTGTGCTGCTTGGAAAACTTCTGCTCCTAAGTAGTTAGAACAACTTGTCAGTCAAGGTGAACTTGAGGACATGTGCCAAGACTCAAAATGAAACGAGTCCTGATCTGTGGAAGATTGGTTTACCATCTAAAGATGCAATTGTTGGGTTGATGGGTAAGTTTTTAAATGCCAAGCAGTTGCTATTGTTAGGAGGTTAGCTTTGGTGAGCAGTGTCATCCGCAGGAGCCTTTACTGCAGGTCAGTGCATAGTGCAATCTGTGCTTAACTGCAGCTGATAATTCAGTGGGTGTGCAGGAACCCTGAGAAGAATGGAGTTCTTCACAGGAGACAAGCCAAGCTGAGACAGCTGCCCCCTCAGACTCCTTGTGCTCCAGAGTCCTGTTAGTGGTGGTTACCTGCTGTGTTCTGAGCTGCTGCAGGACACAGTTCACTCAGTCTACAGCGACTGCCTTGGGAGCAGACTGGGGGGGGTGCAAAAGCTCCAGACATGCAGCCTGTGTTCTTCCTGCTCTCATTTTCCCTGTCATCATCTCTCTCTGATACTGGCCTACATTGACTTTGTCAGGGGTAGGCTCTTGAACCAACAGCCAAGTATTTGGTTTCCTTTTAATAGAGGCATTCATGTTTACTCAACATCAGAAGTAATCCATTGATTTACTGATTAATGGGAAATGTGTGATTTTTTTTTTTTTCTTTTTTGAATGTTGAAATGATGCTGCCACACAGACTTCAATATCACACCACAAAACTCAGGAAAGGATATTGTTACTACACTATAAATGAATTAATTCCTCAGGAGTTAACCATATATTTTCTAGGGGAAGAAAATGTGATAAATGGAAACTGATCAGCAGACATTCAATTTATACTGTATGCTTTTCAAGCAACAGTGCCTGTAGCTGTCTGTGTTGACAAAGAATTGTTGGACCAATACAGATTTTTACTGGACAGGCTGACTACTTATAAGTTTACACTGGGGATTAACAAAGAACTGTGATTGCAGTTCTCAAAGTGAGATTCATTCTGTTTAGCTGCATTGCTTAAGGTTATGTGTGGATTTGAGGAAGACTGAAACTGTGTTTCTGTAGCAGAAAGTAATTATGTGGGTTATATTGGAAGATCTGTTTTTATCATATGATTTTTAAAGTGTAATAAACTTTTCCAAAGGGAAAGTTAAAGTGGTACATGTGGAGTCAGAGACATTAGAGAGAGCAGTATTTTGATTGCTAAAAAAGAGAACAGAGTAGTAGTAAATACTAATAAATAGTGTGAGTTACTAGTATCATTGGCCGGAGCAGCTCAGCAAGGTGTTAGAGTGAATAGAAACAGGAATAGCCAGTGACTGAAGAATCACTTAAAATTTAGTCACACTGTAAAATAATCACCTATAAAAACAGCACCTTTATCTGCACCAGTTGTTGCTTGTTTCTTTAGGGACCACAAATCAATTGTTACTGTTCCTCAGAGTCACTGCTGTGACTCAGCTGCCCCAGGGCCCTGCTGTCCGGGGATCAGAGATTCACCTCCCTCCTTGCCCACTGAGTGGCATGAGACAGGAGGAGACATCTGACAGGGAACCTTCAGAAATGCAGGGACAAGTTAATGATGATTATTGTGCTGCTACCTAAGCTTTTTCAGGATTATTTCCTTACAGTAGATTTTCCTTGTCTCTTGCTGCTGTGCTTGCCTTTCTGAATTCAGATGGATTGGGAACTCTGGGGTGTTAGAGCTGGATCTCAAACAGCAGCAAGTTGATGGGAATCTGCTTCCATAGAGAATCATTGTCACTGCAACCCTCAGCTGTTTCCTGGCAGATGCAGATGCCCATCATTTTTATCTGTGGATAAATTGAATGTAATTCTTTTTTTTTTTTTTTTTTTTACCAGTATGCTTTGTTTAATCAGTTTGACTTTCTGGTAATCTACAGTGCAGCTTCACCTTCGGTGAGTCTGGATTTTTCTGTTTTATTTGAGGAAGTGTTTCTGTGACGGTTGTGTGAACTGATCATGGAACCACTGCAAATTTCTTCAAGTCTGTTGCAAGAATATTGTTTGCTCTGTCTTCCTAAATAAGTAGAAGTTTATAGATTGTTATGGGTACCAGTTCCACAGTTAATTTTCAAGGTTCCTCTGGAACCTCACCGTGTACTATTGGACACATTCATATGCAGCCTGCTCAACACAGTTTAGAAATCTCATTAAGTTTCAACTGCCCATTACCTCAAATTGACCAAGCTTTATTTACAGAAATTTCTTTAGCTGGTTGTAATTAAGTTTAAAGGAAGTAATTAATTACCAGCAAGTTAATAGAGAAAGCAGACTGTAAAAACAGAATTTTATTAAAATGTCTCAGTTGTTTTTACCTGTTGTTTAGTCCTCTCTGAGAAGGAGGAGGATCAGTGAGAAACAAGCTCCAGTGAAGTATGGTGTTGCAGGTCACTTGGAGGCCAAAATTAGCTCTGTGTTTTTATCCCTCTGTTACGTCTGATGTGATAGGCAGGCAAGATGCAGGCAAGCTGTTTATTACTCTGGCTACTGATTTGCCATGTTGTTTTTGCAGTGAACAAAGATTTGTCTTTCCCAGCTGTCCTTAGTCTGTGGCTATTGAGTAACATAGTGTTTCACCTCTTAACAACATCTGCAGTCTTGGGGTTGAGATGTCATGCTCAGAAGTAATTTTCATTAATAGTTTTCTTCCTCTTGAAAATATTTTGCTGACAAGCATGCAGGTACTTGGGCAAGGGTTTGCAGCATGCTTTGCCAGGAGTAAATAGCAAATAGTAGTGGAAACTTGGAGCCAAATTCCTTTTCAGTGACAGGCAGAATGCAGAAATCTTAGGTAGTGAGTGGCTGGTCTCTGGGGAACTGTTTTCTTTATAATCAAGATGCATCCATCTGCTGGAGTGGTAGTGTCAAGTGAGGAGAACATGGAACCAGGGTATGGGGGTTGGATCTTGAGATATGGAGTGAATGCTCTACTTTTGGAAAAAGGAAATGAAGAACAAATGAGTTTGTCTTACCTTTCAGTAGTTAGTTGATGGGGAGTGTTGATCTCCTTTGTGTTTCTATGAAAAGATCAAAAATATTCTGCTTTGGGAGGATGGTTCAAGGTCAAGTGGAATATTTCATATTGGATAGATGAAGAGTTCTGAGAGGAAAGATTATTGCCCCATTGAAAATAGCTTTGATAATTTGCATTGCCTTTTTTTTGTAGTGTTTTTGTTCATTTTAGCTAATAAACAAGTATTGTAAATATTTTTAAAGTAGTTATATAGCAAATATGTAAAAACAATACAAAAGAAGAACCCACAACAAAACCCTCTCCTCTTTTCTGATTTCTAAGCAAGTCTCTATGCTTACTGATTATACAGGCATTCTAATACATAAAATGTTAACTGCATCAGATCTTTGACACTTAGCCCTTGTGCTGGCCCAGGCCTTTTAGTGTAATTAATTGTAATAGCTGTATTTATCTTAGAGTTTATTCTCTGATATCATGATTTCCTTAATGCAGATACTTGAGGACTCTTTCCATTAGGATGAGCAGAATGGAATTGTTAAAGCATCTTTAAACCAGCCTAAGCTGAAAATTGATATTCCGACCACTGCATCTTTGGAAAAAAAAAAAGAAAAAAAAGAAAAAAAAAAACCTTGAATAATGATTTTGTAATAAATCAACAATTATTGTGTAAGAGCTGAGTCATTTGACCTGGCATCTAGAGGACTGCCATGAACAATAAAATAAGATGGGAAGGACAAGTGTGCAGGGGAAATACTGTGTAGCTCCCTCAAGGAAACATCTCCATCTCTATCTAGTAGGTAGCAGGGATGTGCTAAGAAGTTGTTTTGGTTTTGGTTTTTTTTCTTTTTTAGCTGCTAAGAGAACAGTCTTCTGTACTGAGGGACTTACGTCAATGAAGAAATTAGTGCAGAAGATTTCTAACTCTAAGAGTAGTTCTTAAATGTTTTTCAGGGAGGCTCAATCTGATGAGATGGATCCTAGGGCATGTAAAGGACTGTCTGTGTATGGAAGAAAGTGGTATCTGGGGAAAAGTATAATACTTCAGGGTGGGGTAGGGAGGGATGAGGAATAATTCAAAACCAGTCTATTTGTCTTAACTAGAGCAAGTAATAATTGGATCAGTATCTCACAAGCACCTGCCAGTTGCCAAGGTGGGTTATGGAGTAAAATGCTTTCTGAAGGGCAAATAATGACAAGCTGGTCTCATTTCTTCTTAAGGCAGTGTCACAGGTCAGGTAGTTTGCAGAGAAGCAGTACAGATTCCATACCTTGACCTGACTGAAGTTTCTCACATTGTTTTCATGTCATGTTTCCTTAAGCTGGATGAGGACAAGTGGTCTAGAGGAGTCTGATGATGGGTGGATATAGAATTAGTGAGAAAAAAAATAAATCTTCAAAGAATAAGTGTCAATGTCCAACTGTCAGAACACAGTAATGAATCAAGGAAGGCTTGTCAATATCTTATGTGTCATTAATCAGGACTTTTAATAATGAGTTGGACAGTAGAATGCAGAGTCTGTTATGAATCTGCCAGTCCTGTTAGAATGAGAAGGAGCACAAGAGCGTGGGGAGACAGGTACACAACTGAAAATGGTTTTGGGAAATGGACTTGAACAGGGAGAGGACCAGGGTAGTGCTTTGAAGCAGGATGAATCAGCTGATCAAGACAGCATGGAAACATTGAACTGAATGGTGTTGCTGTAAAAAGGCATTTAGGATTTGGAGAATCACAACTAATAGAATTAATCTAGTCATTAATATAAGACAAAAATGATGGCTGACTTGATATTGATATGCCTGTAACACTTGGGAAATAATCTCACTGATTTATTTGGCATTGCTGAGGCCTCTATCAGAAAATGCTTTCTAACTGTTGTTTCAAAGAAGGCATACCTCATAATTCAAACCACAGGTCCAAAAAACATTGCTGAGGAAGAGGGAGATAATAAAGAGAAACTAGAGTTGGTTAGCGTAAAAAAAAAAAAAGATGGATGTAGTAATTACTAAAATAAACAATGGTGGCTGTAGACTCTGCATTGTAACAAATCTTTAAAACTTCTGCTGAAGATCAGAAAGATGACACTGGTCTGTCTTGTGTACCTGACGAATGCATTCACAGCAGGAAGAGGTACTCAGTAATTCTGTGGTGATTTCACCTCTCTAATTGTGTCCTCATTCTTTCATCTTGTATTTGGAACTGTGCCTCTTGCTGATTGTGATGATCCAGGAATTGTATGGTGTTCTGTATAGTTTGTTACTGAATACTAATACTTGTAGAAGAATAGCCCAGTAGAAGTTGTAAGCACCGATCCAATCAAAACTGTCATTAACTGATGAAAGTAGAAATTGTGCAGTTATTTTCTTAGGAATGTGCAAGATAAAGGTTATACTCAAGATGATGTATTTTAATATACTGGGTTCCCCTGGCATTTGCCAAATTCAGAGGGAGAGCAAATATACCCTGTTCTTCCTGGGGCTCTGTTTGCATTAAGAAATAGAATGCAGAAAGTTAAGCAGAAGCCAGATTTGTTGAGAAAGATATGGCTTGGAATCTGTTAAACTCAGCCTAACTCCATTCAGAGCAGGGAACCTTCTTCCCATGGATGTGACTGATAAACTGAGAGAGTCTGTGATGAGGCTGTTGGCTGTTCTAAGCTCCAGGACAAAGTAGATACAATTAAAATGATGTGCAAAACTGGGAATTTGCTTCAACTTCTACATAGAGACAGGGGTTTTTTTTCCATCTTGGTTGTAATAAAGAGAAGGTCATGGAGATAAAGGTGTGTTTTGTAAGAAAACAGAGTGACAAGACTTGGAAATTTAGTCCAGTTTATCCTCGACAAGAGTCCAATGGCTTGCTCGTCATCAGCAGGTCCAGTTGCTGGCCTGTTCCTGTCTTCACACCTTTCTCTTGCAGATGGAAAGATATGTGAAGTAAAATGGATTGGAAAACTCTTAGGTGGCTAAATCTAGCACTTTTAACTTTCTCCTTCAGCCCTCCACCACCTTCAGTTTGTGTTTGCTTCAGCCACTTAGGCCCCTTGAATTTCACTGCACTGAACAAGCACTTGTGCTGGGACTGATGGTTGTGTGAGGCAGGAATGATGATGTGTTGGAATGCAGTTGCACTGTGTATGCTCCTCTTGACCAGCACACAAAACATGTAGCACCTGGGATGTCTCTTCAGTGCAAAGCTGGGAGAAATAGTCTCTAGGATGAGGCTGGAGCTTGTCAACAAACGTCCCATCACTGGTGATTTGGCATTGTGATAGTCAGGCTCTCCTTATGAGTACACAAATAGTTGTTACAAGAAGCACACAAAGATTTTGTGTGGAACACTACTTAGGATTCTGAAGCTTACCTCAATTTTGTATATAATAGCATAGGAACTGAGTATGGGCTCAAAAGGTGTTTTGTTAAAAGTCAATGCTGTGTCGTGTAGTGTAAGTGAACAGTAGCTCCAGTGCTAGGCTATCCTATTACTAGAATGTGTAATTGTAGGTGTGGTATGGAGTATGGAATATTGCTGTTGCTTTTAGTTGCTTCAAGATGCTTAACTAGAGAGCCATTGATGTCACCAGTGAACTTAAGAGCTCAGAGTTCATCTTGAAAGCTGCATTAGCTTCTTGAAATTGGTCACTTAGTATGCAGTGTCCATGCTGTAAAGCTATGGTGAGGAGAGTTCACCTCAAAATGAACTGTATTTGGAAAAGGTATCTACAGAGAAAGCTGCTTTGAGCAGATTTTGTCAGCCTTATTTGGTGGAATTTTCCTCTTAAGCAGAGGAGCAGGGAGAAACAAAAGATAATGCAACCTGAAGAGAGAAATCTATACTGATATGTGCACAGCAGTCAGCAAGTACAACCAAATGCAGGGACAAGTGTTAAGGGGATCATCCCACTCTGTACTTTATCTTCTTTATCTTCTATTGCAGTGGTAACTATTTGTTTAAGGTCTTCTTTCTTTCCTTCCTAGACCTTCCATACACTTAGAGCAAGTAATTTTGTCCCCTAAAATGTCATCTTTGTTGTTGGTTGTTTTGTTTTGAAATGAATACTGTAATATGCTGCTTTTCTCTTGTCTTACCATTTTTCTAGTCTGTATGTAAGGTGCTGGGGTAAATCATCAGTGCCTGTGCAGGCACAAAAAAACTGAGGAACAAGATGAGGGAGGTGGATTAAGTGGCTTCATGTTATCTTTTGGCTTTGTGGGCTTTTACCAAACCCATGTTGGACAGCTGGGGAGATGGATGGCAGGATGGTGTGCTGTGATTTGAAAGAAGGGTTTAATAAACAGTGCTCCCTTCAGCCTTGTATTGCCTGTATGATAATAGCTTTTACCACTCACAGATTAGTTCAGAACAAATTCTGCCTCTTTCCCCTTGTCCCCCAAAGTTTAGGTCAAACTAATTAGGATAAAATGCTCATTTACTGCTATTCAAATCCTCAGTTTAACTGTCACATCCTTTGACAAATAGGTATAATTAGTTCTCTTGTATAATTTATTAACTTCCCTATTAAGTTGTGTACAGATTAGTGAAGCACCAGGCATGCTGGCAAAAAAAAGCTTCCAGTTAGAAGGTGATAGATGGGTTTGTTGTATTTGATAAACAGGCTTTGTCATATTTTCAATGGAAGGTAGCTGGTTTTATTTAAATCCTGTCATACCATGGTCTGATCAGCTTAGAACTCGATTCTGTCTTGTGCTGTGCAAGCTTTGCAAAAAGAGAAGGCAATTTCAATTTAATAACATATAAAAAGATAATTTTTATTTTTTTTTCTTAATGGTGCAAAAAAGGGTTAGAATAGAGGCCAAATGTGAAATTTTGATCCTTGTATAGCTTCCTGAGAGGAGTACCAACATCTCATCCCATTGCCCCAGAAAGTTAGTGTGAGGGCACTGACATCTCCCATGACATGGCATGACTTCTGCTGATAAGGCCTTGGAATCCTTGATTGTGTTGGGCAAAGGGGGCGTGACCAGTTGTGTTGTGAACACAGCTCCTCTGTGTCCAGAGGGATTGGTCTGGCTATGGTCAAATATATGTGAAGGGAAGTAAATGTTAAATGAGGATGAGCTTGTGACAGTTAAAATGCAAGTCTCCTGCATCTACTGCCCTGTGAGGAGTACTCTTTGCTCTGTGACTTCACACATGAAGTAAATACTGTACAACCACCAAACAGGACTCACATGACAAGTTACTGGTATTAAACATTCTCCCTAATGATTTGTGTGTAGAGTTGTCAGGAGTGTGTAGAATCACAGAAAGATTTCTGGTATCTGATTGCTCACCAGCAGCCAACTCCTGTGCTACTGGCATTTCCTGAGTCAGCTCTTTTCTTCCTAATTGACAGTAAGTGGTCCAAGGGCCTCATTCACTGGAAATCCAGACTAAGACAATAAAAAATGGGTTATAGAGAACTGAGTCCATTGGGTTCTCTTCCATCACTGCTTGTGCTGAACTTTCTTGTTCTGCTCCTTTTCTCATGTGTTGAATTTGTTGAGGTGATCATCTGCTTTGCCAGCTGGAAATGAGCACCTCTGACCCCTGTCAGAAGCCTCATAATCTAAAATGCTTAGAGGACTTCTTGGATTTTAATTTCCAATGCTAACACTTCTCTAAAAAGATATTTTGCTTGTTTTTGTTGTGGTTTTTGCTTAGAGGGAAAAGGCCTGGTTGTTGGGTCAGGCTGTTCATCCTTTTCTTCCATCTACTGGAAATCATGGCTGGTTTTAATAATCTTTTCTTGTCCTGCTACTCAGTGCACAGAGTGAATCTGGCTTCATGAGAATTTATCTTTCTGCTATTTCCCTTGCCTCTGTAACTTTATCACTTCCCTTCAAGGGTTGTATTTCCTTTGCCAACTGCATAAAAACCTTCAACCTTTGTTTTTTGTTTTTCTCCTTCCTTTCATTTGGATCCATCAGATCTGTTTTCACTGAATTTACCTGAAGTTATTTCCATTGACCTTAAGGCTGAAGGGTTACTATTTCAGCCAGTGTTTCTGGTGTATCTCCTTCCCCTAGGAATTCTTGTCAAGAAATGAGCTTTTAGTATGACAGCAAACATTTACTTCCCAATGCTTCATCTGAGTTGGATATTTAAGGACCCTGGGCTGCCTCTCTTGCTCTGTCACCACACTCCTACTCATTAATAGAAGTTTTGCCTGTTTCACTACCTGCAGGAAGCTAAAACATCTGGGTGACCCGAGATCAATCAACTGGAGTGGCTAATGAGCTGGGGTGCAAGTTACTGGAGGTGCTGTAGGTTGCTGTGTCCTAGGAAGATGACCAGCACCTTTTCTCCCTGCTGACCCTTCATGGAAGCATCAAATGCTGTCTGTAGAATGTGTCCAAACTGTTACAAAGAAGAGTAGAAATTTGGTAATTACATCCTCATTCTCCATGTGACATGTACTAAACATTAAATACAGATTTCCTAAGACTTCTCTGGATTATCACCTGAGAGTTGATGTGGCACTAGGATACCAGAAGATGAATAATGTTTGCTAATACACAGCACCTGTTACAGAGCCAGAGAGATGTTTTCATTCAGTGGGGTATGACTTGAGAATGGTCAGTTTTGGTTGAGAATTCAGACTCCCTTCTGCCATCTTCCCCCATACCATGCCTTGGTTTCCCCAAGTGAGCATGCCTTCCTTGTGCTCTGGATGCTCCTGAAGGACCTGGCCATCAGCTACTACAGAGTGCTATGCTCTGTGTGGTGACATCTTACTAGCACATGTAGAATAGCACTCCTTTTTGAGGTACAGTGTAGCCAAAATTGGTTTGTTTGTAGTTTTTTATGTTTCTCATTGTAATTTCTTAGTCTCTTTCTAGCATGCATGCTTTCTAGCATCTGCTGTTTGGTTGCCATGGTAACAATATCCATCTCCTTGATTGTTCTGTTTCTGTTTGGACTTCTGCTTTCTTAGACCTTGCCCATCACACTCACATTATTCATCTTAACAGCATAGAACTCATTTATCCTAGCATCAGACATTCACTCCAGGTATCTGAAGACTAAGCACTTGCTTTCTTGTTCATGTCAGGGGATTCAGCTTGGGCTCAGAAAGAAAGAGGAATTAGTCCCGTGCTTGGTCAAGGAGGTTTTGTTTTTAACTGCCAGTTTGCTCATAGACATTTGTTTTCCAAATTAATTTTGTGAAATACCTCTTTTTGTAACCTAGAGGCACTGGGTTCAGGACCTTAATTTCATTACTGGAAGCTTTTTTGAACCTCTTCTGTGTCGTGGCTCCTGGCCATAAGGTGGGCACAGCAGCACCCTGCTGCACTGGAGAGCTGAAATGCTGACATGATAGAGACTACTTGTGTGACTTAAGTAACTAGCTTGCTTAAAAACTATAGCATGGGCAGTTCTTCCAGCAAGGTTTTGGTGTAGATCTAATCATAAATATGTAAATACTTTCTGATAAAGCAGAAATATTCAAGGTTGCTGTGGGAAGATGATAGCAAAATTGATGATAGCATTTGGCAAAATGCCCAAATATTTTGTAGTTGTGAGCATAAAGCTGCCCATCTCTAGAGGGTTTTATTTTTGATGATTTTAACACCATCTTTTCATGATCCTGGAAACGCTCTCCAGGTAATTAACTTATTAGGTGCAACTTGTAAAGGGGAAGATTAGAATTAGAATGAGGCTGACAGCAGCATGGCTCATTCCTACTTCATAACATTACCATGGTTTTCTAAATTTCCTGAGATAAATGTGTTTAAAGGTTATGTTACAGAGGTTTAAAGAAAAGTTAAAATACATTTGAGGAAACAATATAGTGCATGTATATAATCATTAAATGTAGCTGTTAAAAATGTCACTTGTTCTTTCCTTTGTCTTCCAAAGAAGTAGTTCAGACTCCTTGGGCTCATCTGGCTGTTGCTGGTGTTGCTGCCATCAACTGCATGTACAGAGTATTTTCCCTGCTCTTTCAGGTATCACTTAGGGATTTATGGGACTCAAAATATCCTCTCAAAATATCTGACTCAGTAGTGCACACAATAGGAAAGAAGGTCTGTGTTTTGGTTTTGGGGAATAAAACTAATGATCTCTTAATTTGGCAGCTGAGCTTGGAAGGAATGGAAAAGGGGCAGGCTTGATTTTTTTCTGGCAGAGATATTGAGCTATGGTGCTCTCTGAGGATGTCCTAACTGGAGGTGTGGGGTTGTGGCTATATTTGAGGATGACAAGCCTTTATTTTTTCTAGGTACAAGTGCTTCATTTAGAATAAGTGGAGAGATAGTGTGGAAAAATATTTTTGATTGATATATAAGGATACTTCGTGTATATTGTCAAGGCAGCAAAGGAAGTTTTCTGTTGTTAGGGTTGGTTTTTTTAATAATAATTAGTATTTTTTCATTTGTTAACAGTAAAACATGGCTGGTGGCTGCAAAATGCATTGCTGAGTATGGTAGGACCTGGTGCTTTAACAAGAGGGCAAATCATATCCCTGCAGAAAAAGAGAGAGGTCAAGATGAGTCTGGCTAACCTGAGGATGTGCTTTCAGCACTGAGTTGATGTTTCCAAATCCACGTTGTGGGATGTAGGTTTCATTATTCCTGGTAAAAATCCCTTGACACTGCTCTAGAATCCCTCTTGTAGCTGGAGAGGAAGGCACTGAGCAAGGCTTCTAGTGACATCTTGTCCAGAATCCCAACCGCAACAGGGTGTTTCCTGCCTCTTCGAGTCTGTGCTTGAGGATCATGGTGCCAACAGAGATTCCCTCTCAGCTGCAGTGTCTGACCAGTACTGTCCAAGACAGGCTTAATTCACATCTGAAGTGCAAGCTTAGTCTTTGTATTTTCCAACCCTTCTAGGCAGGCAAACAGACAGAAAAGTTTGCCTTAAAAGTCATCTCAGAAACAGCATGAGAGTATCCTATGATTGTCAGTGAGTGACTTCTGTCAACATGTGTTTATGAAATTTTTCACTAAAACAATTTTAGTTGTTTACAAAAAAAAAAAAAGCTACCTTGTCTGGCACTTGTACTGAGATAAACTAATATTATGCAGGAATAAATATTAAAAGAAAAAAAAACAAAGCAAAACTTACACTTGAATGCAGCCAGTTGTACTGAGGGGGTCTGGAGGGTTGAGAAAGTCTTCATCATGTCACAAGACACCTCTAGTTCATTGTGATGTCAGAGATAAATGCTGTAGAGACTGAGTGTTCTTGTGTTTTAACACAGGTGACAATGTGTATATAAGAATGAATTACAATCTGGAAAGAAGACATCCAACCTTCAGTCTACATTTTCAATGGAATAAAATTTTTCACCAGGTCCCAGCAGGAATTGCAGTTGCTCTCAGAAATTACTCACTTATCCTTGGTGGGTGAGTGTTTTGGTTTGGTTTTATTTTTTTGTTTATTTTGGGGTTTTTTTTTGTTTGTTGTGGGGTTTTTTGCATTAACAGACTCTTTGGTGTTCATGTCTTGGGGATCTTGGGAAATAAAATATTCAGGTATTAATGTGAGATTTTGGGAAAATTAGAATATCCCTTCAATGGGGTGCCAGTTACAGCATTGTGTCTCCATGGCAATTATTATTATTCTTTTTAATTCCTGCAGGTATTTATTTTGGTAATTTCTGTGTGTATGTATGTATTTATTTATTTATTTATGTGTGGCTTCATTTCCACTGCTTCAGGCCAGTGTGACATGCTCTAAATCATTAACCCTGTGCTCCGGGGAACTTACCCTTTTGGCAGCATCTTTGATGTTAGATGGAATCCCTTCAGGGCAGAATTTAATTGACTGGATTTCTAGGGGGAGAACTGGTTCCCTCGGTCTCTTGCTGCTACATGAGGCCATGATTGTTTCAGCAGATGATTTAGAAGCCAAGTTTCTGCTGTTATATGATAGCAAAGGGAGAGCAGGCAGTGAATCAGAGGACACAGGCTGTGCTTTGAAGCATAAACTGATGTGTTTCTTCATTTAGGGATAGATTTGCTCCAAGTGCACTGGCACTTGATAAGTATTCATACCAATAAAAGCAGCATGAGATGGATGAATACAATTCTGTAGCACTTGATTGCAGATTACAAGGGAACCTGCAATTGTGTGAGGAGTTAAGGAGCCGACCATTGCAGCAATAAGGTAATAAGGGGATGTGTCTTACCTTAAGCTTGAGTTATGCAACTGAGGTGGTGGTTGGAAGTATTTTGAACATGTGACAACTTAGAGAAGAAACAGAGGATATTGATGTGTTTCTTAGTTGTGGCTGTAGAATCACATCCTAGACAAGCAGTCCCAGTGAAGGCAATAGACCCGTTCATGGATACTTGCATGTCCAGGCACTTCACTGTCAGTGAGCTCTTCCAGAGTCCCCCAAGCCTTCACTGTTGCCATACAGAGCAGTGATGACAGCAGTGGTTGTGGGCATGCACACACAACTGTCATGAAAGCTCAGAAGTCATACCCTTAGTTTGATATTCTTAGTAACCAAGCCCAACTGCTTCCTCTCCTTTTCAGGAGTGTTTCAGGATAAGCAAGACTTGAAGTAAAACCTACAAGAGCCAGAAAGTTCACTGTCAGGTTACATAGGTTGGGTATATGAAGGGAAACCCCAGGCTTTGTCTCTCTACCTGTGTTGAGCTCTCTCCTACAGTAGCTGTCCACTACTGTAAGAAACATGCTTTTTCAGCTGGAATTTATTTGGATGGCTGATTTGTATGTTCTGAGGTCATCTGTCTCTGAACAGATAGCAAAATTTCACCCTTTTACCCATGTTTAGACTTTTTTCTATCTACATCTGTGGTAGTTGTGCTGTTATCTAAAGGCAGTTTTCATCAGAGCAAAAATGTGCATTCAAGTAAATGGTGAAGTTGCAAGTCAGTTGAGAGAGAGCTGGCAGCATGGCTTCATCTCCATCTGAATGTTAGTGGCATGATGATCAGTGCTCTGGTTCAGTGGGGGGGAGGATGTGCAGGTAGCAGACAGGAATTGCATTTGGTGGCGGGGAGAAGTGGAACATTTCCTCAGCCATTACTGTGAGTTGTCCCTAGATGTTGCTGAATGGTGCAGAGGTGATGCTGCAAAGCTTTTTTTGGAGGTTTTGGGTTGAGGGGAAGGAGAATGTGTAGAGGAGAGAAAATGTGGAGATAAAAATGAAGCAATAATATTGAAACTCCTCTGTTAAAGCACTCTGAGGCATGGGGAAGCACAGAACTGGAAAACTGGATTTATGGGCTTCCCCTGCCCCACAGCCCTTGGGAAAGGTAAGAGCAGAACCTCAGTCCCAGAGTTGTCCTGTGCTCTGGCACTGTAGTCAGAGGGTGGTATGCAGGGAGGTGAACTGGGGCAGCAAGAGAACCTTTGCTTTGCAAAGATAAAATCAAGATCAAGAAAGACTAAACAGTAGCCAGAGCAGCTTTGAGGGATGAGAAAAAAAAGATGAAAATCCCTGGAAGTCCAGTAAACCCCCCTCCTACCTTCCAGGAATCCATCTGCTTGGAGTTGCTGCTCTGTGGCCTAGACATTGTGTGACAGGTTCTGCCTTGCTCTGCATTTTCTCTGTTTCATCTTCTGTTTGGATGTCTGACTGCAGTCCAGCTCCTGGCCATGCTCTGTCTAGGTGAGCCTTGGCTTAGGAGAATGGAACAGGCAAGTGTCATTAGGCTGGAGAGAGAAGGACTTTGGAACTTGCTGCCAGGGCACTTGCTAGCTCTGCAATTATTCCACTGGGGGCAAGGGATGAAGTAGTATCTTATTTACAAGAGTCCTTCAGAGAGGTCTCTTGGGACAGGTGAAGCTCTTTGGTGAGCAAAGATCTGAATGTTTTCTGAAAAGCTTTCAGATATGTTCCCCAAGTAACATTCATGTTGAGACTTCAGCTGTCCTGCTTCCCTCCCCTAGATTACATAACCTTAGAAAGTCCTTGGAGGCTATCACCTCGAGCTCTGCAACTCCACATTTTCTGAAAGCTTTTAGATGATAGGTTTTGGGGTCCTTTATCTCTGCCATGACTTGTGTCAAAGCCTCATCATTACACACTAGTGCCCATTCCTTTGCTTCCTTTCTTTTACCATCACTTAACACAGCAGTAGCTGTGAGATTTGCAGCAAGAAAGGGTGTCATACATTGAATCAACCAAGTGAGGGATTTAATATTTTATGAGTTCAGATCCTCAGTATTCATTTCTTTTGCTTTTTTTAAATTTTAGTTATAAAAAAAAAGTAGAATCACTGACGTTGCCTAATGTTTTACAGCAACATCTGTTGTATTTCCCCTTTCCTGTTTTTGAGGATGTAGGCATATCACATGTGGCACTTAGAGCTGCATTTAACATAAATTACAGCTGATGCACTATTTGTGTTTTTCTGCCTGACATGTACAATAATCATTAGACATTAATGCATGTTCACCAGGATTTTTTTTCCCCTGCAGTGGAATTTTCTGCTCCCTGTGTTTGTTTCCCCTCTGCTGTAAGGTAAACTCAGCAGCATTTGAATCAAATGGGAAATATGCCACATGCAAAATTGGGCAGTATAAGTTTGTTTACCCTTCTCTATTCTCTACTACTAGGACTTTTAAACAGGCTCCTCTAACTTACCATCTGGATTACTGCAGCATCCTTGCAAGCTGCTCTCCAAGCTGTATCACCCTCTTCCAGCCTATATGAAAATGCAACAACTCTAAACATTCTGTCTACAGTGCCTCCCCCTAACATAACCTCATCTTTATGCCTCGTTGTCTGCTCGTTTTGTTTTACCCTGTTTACATCTTGCACTACTCAGTTGCATTTTTAATGTCATCTTTTATTGCATTGTTCATATTCTCTCTACTTTAATGCTGATCATAACCCCTTTTTTGCTTTCTGCCAGTTAACTGGAGTTTTGTGCCATATTGCCCTGATAGGAGGCTCACAAAATGCTTACTGAGACCCACTAGCTCTTGGAGGAGATTCTTCTCTCTGTACTGTTTGTCTCAAGATAGCAGAACAATGCAAAATATTTAATTTCTCTTGCTCATAATTTAATCTTGCTCTGATCCCAAGAATCTTCCCCTTTGATCTTTTCCAGTTGTGTTTTGTTAGCTGGGCAGACTGAACCAGGACAGTGACTGTCATGGTTGTGAGCATACTGCAGGCTAGTGTTTGTGACAAGTCCCATTGCCACTAATGGTCATATTCATAGCACTTTGCAGGTGCATGTCTTTATTGGCTCTTCATAAGATGAATTATGCATCTTCATCTGCATTATGCTCTTCAGCACTGAAATTAATAATAGGACTGGTACTAACAGAGGAGATTTCTGTCTTAATGAAAAGCAAGCTTCACTCCCGAGGTGGTAATACTGCAGAAATCCTTTCATGTACAAATGGTATTGTAATTAACACTGATCCAGATGTTGTAGTACACCATTGAAGTATACAGTTGAACTTTCTGATAAAGGATGAGTGAAATCTAAATTTTCTGTGACATGGAAAATGATACCAGTCAAGGATTATTCTTGGCAAAGTGGATAGTCTGATTTTGTACCCTAGTGAAGAGAGGGCTTGGGAAACTTCCTCTGCTGCTCTGCAGGACTGCCCTCAGCTAACACTCATCTGTGACCTTTACAGCTCCACAGTCTCTCCTGTTTGGCTGTGAAATTGGTGCTGATAAACTGTTCTGGTGCTGCTGCTCCTGACAGTACTGTGGAGTTGGATTCCTTGTGCTATAAAGTGACAGGGAGAATTTATCCCTTATTATATCTCTTAAATTCAGTTAGTGCCCCCTTATACCATGGGAGGCCAATGCAATATCTGAAGTGGAGAAAAAAATTTCTTGCAGGCCTCTCTTGTTTGTACCACTTAGTGTTTTCCTGGAGCCCTGCTCTGAGTTGGGATTCTGTTCACTGCCAGCATCACGTGAATCAGCAGTTGTTAGAATGCATTATTGTCATGGGTTAACCCCAGCCTTCAACCGAGCCACACACAGCCACTTGCTCATTTTCCCCCCGGACTGGGGGAAGAGAACTGGAAGGCAAAAAAAAAACCCAACCAAAACAATTCAAGAAAACTAATATACAAAACCAACCAAATAAAAGCAGTAACAAACCAAAATAACAACCCACAAAACAAAACCCAAACGAATGAAAATTGATGGGTTGAGGTAAGAACAGCTCAATAATGGAAATAAACTTTTAATAGATTGTAATGAAAAGGAAAATAAGAGCCAAAAAAAAATTAAACCCAAGACAGACAAGTGATGCAGATAAAAATATTTGCTCAACACCAACTGACTGCTGCTCAGCCAGTCCTCAGCCAGCAGCTCCCTTGCCTGACATCATAGGGTCTGGAATAGCCCTGTGGTCAGTTGGGGTCACTTGTCTCAGCTGTGTATCCTTAGCTTCTTGTGCACCCCCAGCCTGCTCACTGGGGGGGGGAGCAGGGAGAAAACAGAAAAGGCCTTGCCTTTGTGAGCACTGCTCTGAGCACTGCTGTTTCCAGCACAAATCCAAAACAGAGTACCCTAGTAGCTACTGAGAGGAAAATTAACTATACCCCAGCCAAAACCAGCACAATTATGAAGAAATAAGCATTTATCAGATGGCCTTTAGAGAAGGTGAATAATTTAGCTAGAAAAATTCTCACAACAAAAGCATGCTGCTGACTGACATTTTACTCCTTTGAGATGCAAGGAGTTGTTGCATGTTGAGTGAATATTGATCTGCTGTGTACAGATACATGAAATTCCTCTCCAAATTCTTTGGTTGCTCACTTGCCACCAATTAAAACTGAAGAGCATGGGCATGCTCCAAAAATATTAATGAACTCTTAGCTGCTGGTTATCTGCTGTGGGCTGGCATGGTTGGTACAGCTTGGCCTGGCTTCATTCTGTGCAGGAGCTCTCTGGCTCCTGTCATTCCCTTTCCAGTGCTCTTCACCATGATGACGGTGCATAGCAGGGTGTAGCCCTTGGAGTGGGGGGAATAACTTGTTCCTTCTTTCCCCTACTTACATTTAGATGTATCTGATTATTGCTTTGGTTTTTGTTGGATACCTTCCCGTGCTGTTCCCCACTACTAGCTGCACAGTCCATGGCCACATTTAAAAGCTGTGTGTTCAGTCATGTTACAAGGTATGAACTCAAGGAATAAAGACTGCACTAGAGCAAGAAGTCGACTCCTAAATAACAGATTTGTTCTCTGGATTATCAGCATTCAGAAAACAACAGGAGTCCTATCAGGAAAACAATCAATTGCCAGAAACTTGGCTAATAGTATGGGAAGAGGAGAAAATAAATGACAGAATGAAAGCTAGGGAGCAAGATCAAAAGGAGCACTAGAGCCTGCTGGGAGGGGTATTTGGTCAGCACACCACCTGAGGCATCTGCTCTCTTCGTGTTTGTACCTATTGCTGCAGGAGAACTTTCAACAGCCTGCAAGCAGGTTAGTCAGGAGAGAATTCAGGGGCCACACGGGCTGTCAAAGTAGGAGTTAGGGCTCTGTCTTATTACCTTCCCTCACAATTAGGGGTACTAAAAATACTGGCTTAGGAGACAAGGTAGAAATGAAGTGATGAGGCTGTATTTTGAGCAGTTTCATCTGTAAATACTGAGTGATTCTGCTGACATCCAATTATACAAGTGTAATGGAGATCATCATCTAGGCCTTGATTTGAAAATGACATTTCAGTGTTTTGGCAGCTCTAAAAATACTGACATTTCTAGTAGCTGCAGGCCATGAAAATATTGATTCAGCAGCAGAATTGTTTTGTAAAGCAGTGATAGTTAGCTGGGTTGTGAACAGTGTAGCATGTTGCTCCAGGCTCACAGTATATTGCTAACAAGGAAAGGAGCAAGGCCATTGAAAACTGCAAGTGTTGGTGCTGAACATTCCTGATGGAGTCAAATCCATCACCTACTGCTCAGGAAGGCTTGTTGCAGGTTTCTGACTCTACATTCCATTGTTAGATCCCTTGGGGGAAAAAAAATGTGTATTGATAAAACCAGATTAATCCTGTAGCTTAAGCTAATACCAGGCAGACGAGGGTTCCCCAGATTCCTCTTCCTGAAGGAATATATTAAATGAACATCTGTTCAGTGCACTTTGAATGGTAAAATACAATAAAATCCACAGCGTTTGGAGAAATTAAAACAGTAAAATGCCATTGGACAGAGTAAGCTTGCTTGTCACTGTCCAAATGTGAATGAATCCGAGTGGTAGGAAGCAGAGCAGAAGCCCTCACTGGTGTGTTTACTCAGTGTGGGCAGTGTAGTTATCTCCATTAGGAGAGCAGCAGGGGGGAGAAAACCCCCCAAACCCTGGGAAAAATGTGCTTTGCTTATAGTGATTTGTTTGTTGTTTTGTTTTTAGAAAAAGCTTATTCAGCAATCTCTGCCATGCTTCAGCAAACACTGAGGTAGATGCATGCAGTGGAGGGAGAGTTTTTTAGAAACTGGCACACCTGGGAGTCTCTGCCTGTCCAAGTAAGCAGAGGCAGTTAGGGTATTAGCAGGGCTCTGCAGGATGGGCATCCCAAGGTAAGCATTGCTAATATCTGTAGTGTAAGGGAGTGAGGGGAGGAAAAGGAAAGAGACAGCAGAGTGTGATTCAGCTCCTGCTCCTATAATAGCTAATCCTCCTGGTATCTGAAAAACATGATTGCTCCCACACCAGTCATTTAAAACTTGATGAGCCATCAATGAACCTGCCTTGCACGGAGCACACAAATCAGAAGTGAAAGCCAATGATTCTAATGATCCTTTCTTTTCCTCCTAGAAGTTGCTTATATTTTGGGGACAAGATACTTCTGTTCTGCTCTTACTTTGCTACTGCCACTGTGGTTACAGAGAAAGAACTCACTACTGCTGATGCATTCATCATTTTACATAGAAGAGAAAGCAGAAAGTTATGTCCTTCTCTTGCAAACTAAATGTGACATGACAACTACAAAGAGAGAGGAGGTCTAAGCTGGCTTCAAGGGAAACCATCTGGGGGGGGCATCTAAAGCTCTAAAAAAGACTATATTATACCAGACAAGGATTTTCATTGTACATCAGTATGGGGAAACTTCAGGAGAATTTTATCAAGTGGTTCCATAGCAGTGGATGCTAATTTCAGAGAATGCATCCATGATGGTTTAGATGAGGGAGTGACAGATTTCAAGCTATTATAGTCGTATCAGTAAGAAGTTTCCAGGATGTTTATTTGCATCTTGTGACTGGAATGGACTCTTGAAAATCACCAGAAAGAATTTGCATTCTGAAACCTAGCTGTTACAATAATATTGACTAGAACTTTTTTTCCCCTTTTTTCAAGAGGGAGTCATGGGGTGAAGGTCTGGGAATCATGAAGGACATCTTCTCAAATCTGCTTTTGTCCTCATGAGCTGATCCTCTCCTCTAGGACTACTTTCATGCCAGTAAGAGCAAATGCTTTCCGAGGCCCCCTGTGATCTTAAGGATCCTTTTTCTGGCATCTTTTTCATGTCTGGCTCATGGTGTCTGTCTGGTGGTTTCTCCTTTGTCTTGCTGTTTTTATTTTTACTGATAAAGTTGCTTTTTGCAGCTCATCCAGCTGAGGCAAGGCTCTGGCCTTACACCATCTTTGCCTCTGTTGCAGTTTGAATTGGAAATCTGGCTTTTTTTTTTTTAAGGGAAATTTTGATGCTAAAGTTTCAATTGAAACTTTAAATCTAAAGTTAGGATGAAAAACTTTCACAGAAGTAACTGTATTTTCCCTCAGATGCCAAGGAAGTGGGTTCAGAAGCATACCATGAAATTGAAATTTCTCAAAGTGCCTCTTAAATCTTTTCTGCAATTACAGTAATTCACAATAATAGATCCAGTACTATTTTTAAAAGCTTTTGAAGGTTGCAAGTAGCATCCATAAATTGTGGGTTGTGGGCAATCTAGGAAACCATAGGTTTCCAGGGCTTTTATTTAAATGAGAGAATGAGAGAGAAAGATGTAATAGAAGTAGTTATGAAAAAAAAAAAGTTTGCTTTGTGCTGAGCACTAACAAAAAAAGGCAGGAAATGCCCAAACCTTTGTAGAAGTTCTCTTCAGGTTGGGCAAGAGGTGGCAAGGCTGGGATGAGCCTCTTTTAATCCAGTAGCTCCTGTTATTGAGACTGGTTCATGGTAGCTCCCAAGGGGAGAAACTGTACCAGTTGAGAGACTGAGGAGAGATCTACAGGAACTGGTTTCTGCTTCTCCATATTGGTATAGACCTCAGTACTGAGGTGAGGCAGGTGAATGGATCATCTACTGTCACGTTTTCCACCCCCAATCCAAGGTGGTCACACACTCAACTTGGAACTAGTACTCCACAATAGTGTGGAACTCAGCAATTTCTGTAGCTTGGAGTAATGAAATGTGTCCTCTTGAAAGATGTAGAGTCTTTTCTCCATATTTGTGGATGTGTAGAGAAAATGCTGGAAATTTAGGACAAAAAGATCTTCAGTCACCTTACAGTGAAACTTAACACTGTAGAGCAATCTGCATAACTGTTAAAAATTAGTGCAGCTTTATACACTTGCTGAAGCTACTCCAATGTAGTTCCTTGGAGTTTCTTTTCATATGGGTCTTGAGATCACCTGCTAGACTTGAAGCCTTCTGGGAGATTACACATCCCTACGTGACAATGAAGGTGGAGCTGAGGCTCAGGATGAAAACTAAGTGTGGCCTAACTTGGGGAGTTCCACAGAAGAAGAGAAATGGAATAGTTCTTTTTTCCAGGTAGGGTTATAGTCCAGAAAAAGAAGTGATCCAGAATAGAATGTTTCTATGAAGTGCCAGGAGGTGCTTTGTGTTTCAGGGTAATTTGTTAGCTGTGCTAGGGATGGGAGCAAGGTGGTTAGAGTGGGGATGTCAGAAGCTAGGGGCTGAAGGAGAATGGCCACCAAAAGAGACTATTGGCTATGGTGATAGTCACAAAGAGCCCAGCAATTGTTGAAATGGTAAATAACAGCAGCAAGTGCTGATCAGAGAGCTATTTTTCTCACTTGACAAGAAGAGTATAGGAAAGCTATGTGGTTTTAATATGCTGAAGTGAAAAATAGCTCTTTCTCTAGGTCAGAGAACTGCTCTGGGAAAGATTCAAACAAGGAGTTGGGAGTGTTTGCCTGAATATGAGTCCCTTCAGCCCCTCCCTGGAAGCAGAAGAAATGAGTGTTTCAAGAAGCAACACAGCACTAACAGGAGAAACTCCATGTTAAGGATGCTGTGACTAATAAAAGACCCACAATTAACAATGATACTGAGGTGTTGGATGAAGTCCACAGAGTAACCTTCAATACAAACTGCACTGAGAGATTCAGGTACAGTCCACTGTCAAAGATGGAGTGGGAGAGGAATTCAGTGTGTACTTAAGGGCTGAGGAAACAGAAGTTTCTTTGTTCTGCTGCATAGCTGTATAATGAGATACACACTTAGACTTAGAAATGAAGTGCATTGCTTGAGTAGTACAGGTAATTAACCTCCTGAAATAACTCACCACTACTGGCACCTTCTCTGACATCCTAATTCAGGTTTGAAGCCATGTCCAAGGGATGCGTTGTTAGGGATGTGCTAGGGCTTTCCTCAGGCAGGAGCTCAGGCTGTTGGTCTCCATCTGCATCTACACAACTCAAGTCTGACATGTATTGGTGAGATAATGGGAATAGCTCAGTTGGAGCTAAGTATGCAGATGTTGATCAAGCTCTGGAGCACTCTTGGCCCTTCTCCTAAGCCTATATATGTAGGAAGATCTATGTAAAAAGCTTTTCTTCTCACTTTGCCAGCATGTGAAAACTTATCCTTGCCACTTGGGAAAGCACACCTGTGACTTCTGAACAAGGTCCCATAGAATGACCCAAGGGACTAAAATATTTGGTGTCTCGGGAAAAACACCAGTAAATATAAATATGTTACAGACCAGGTTTTAACTGGTGCTGTGAGCTAAGCATGATAAACATACAGAGGATGTGTCAATCCTTTACTCTATGACAGATTAATTTTGTTTTTTTCAGTTACTTGCGTGAGATTTCAATCTTAAGCATAAAATCCTCATCTCCCTTTTTGAAGCTGTTTTTGAATATAACTTCTAGAATTACTTGAGCAGAAATCTCAGACAAGTTCATCATTCTGAACTTTTGTCTGATGCCTCAACTGTCAGAGAAAGAGAAATATGGTGGTGTGGAAAACACGTGTGAGAATGGGATTTCTGGGCAGGGTTAGTGGCCAGGCATGTTCCCCCACACCAAACCTAAGCCTCAGAAAACTTCTTCCAATCACTTCAGAGCTGAATTTAGCCTTATTTCATTGGGGTTTTTTTTTAAGGCTTTGGGGCATATTCTGCTCTATAATTTGCACATCACCTTGTTCATTATTGAAATAGCATTTCAGTACAAACCTAATCAAAATAATTACTCCGAATAGTTTAGAACAGTGAAGCATGTGGGACTAAGCTTTCAGTTCAGCAGTAAGTCTATATAATCACACAGAGCTGCTCCAGAGAGTTTTTATGAAGTAATCAAATTGTGAAACTTGGCAATGCAATTGATTTTCTTGTCAGGAGATCTACATCACTGCCTGAGATGCCAAATGGCTGATGAGAAATTCATTCACCTGCAATCCTCGGAGCAGTCACCCACCCCCCAAAACATTTGAGTAGGTGAGGGGGTCTGTTTTAAAGGAGTCACCTCATTATCTGCAGTACCCTGGTACAGCAGAAAAAGCAACACTGAGGAACAGGCATTTTCCTCAACAGCTTCTTTCTTTTCCATTTCTCATTGGTACTTCCTCCTCCTCAAATAAAGCTCTCTTCTTTCATGCCATGTCAGAAAAGACACATGATAATGTTGTAGTGTTCAATGAGGAGCTGCTTCATTAACAAGTGAGTTCTGTCACATCCTTTCATACCTTGCTATATGACTGCAACAACCTGACAAGAAAAACCCTCACACAATGCATCAGCCCAAGTGGATAGAGAGATGTTGCTTTCAGCAGCCTGCTGTCATGACAGCATTGCTTTATTTTATTTGCTCTCTAGGTTCTCCTTGCTGAAGGCTGCACAGCTTCTTCAAATACAAGTTGGCAGGACACACAGTGACTCACAGATGCTGCTGTTACCCAGTCAGAAGGAGGCAGAGTGGCACAGAACTGTCTGAAGTAAAATTGAAGACAGCATCACATTACTCACACCAACTCTCCTTTGGAATTTCCCAAGGCAAACAGAATGCTTCATTCTGTATTTCCAATTTTTCTATTCCCGATTTTTCTATTCCCTGCACGATCTTTTGCATAACATTACACCTTGTCCTGTTCTCCAATCAGAATACAAAGATGTAGCATTTTCGTTTTAACAGTTTAATTTTTCAGGAATATTATAAGAAAGCACTGTTTGTTAAAAACTTTGAAGAACTTTTTCCATAGCAGCTAAGGGACTCTGAAATCCACAGGCAGCAAAAGACACCTCAGTACAAGATACTGGGTGACACTTGATTTGCAAGCACAGTTGCTGGAGACTGGGTTCTACCACCACACCTGGTCGTGGCCCTCTCAGCTCCCTTCAGCAACAGCAATATTCTTTGCTGTTTTTTCTCTCTTTGAGTGGTTTGGTGAAAAAATGGACTTGTGCAGGCAGGACACCTGGTACTTATCCTCTCATCCTGGAGTCATTGATATCTTGGAGTTAGGTCACTGTTGTGTGAGCTGAATCTTCTGTAGCAAAGAGGGGACCTGGAGCTGGAGAGAGGCTTAAGTGTTCCATCTGGAGTCCTGTTCATTAGGGACTCTCTGGAAACTAATGTTGGGAATTAAATGCATAAATTGAGCAACTTTCTGCTTCTGGAATCAGTGGGATGGGTCAGAAGCTCAGATCCATTCTGAGCTTGTCCACACTGGCAATCATGGGTGCTTTCTGCACATACTCTGTTGCACAGTGTAAAAAGAGTTTCTGATGCAATACAGGCTGAAGATGTGTATGGATATCTAACATTCTGATTTAGCTACGTGCTTCTTGGTTTGTTTTGGTTTTCTTGTGCAAGAATGGTCACTGTAAAGCCAATGGATAATTATTTTGCTTTGGAAAAAACTCAAAAATTTATCAGGGAAATTACTTGGCTTTCTTCATTCTTCCCAAAGATGTTAAGACATGTATGGAAAACAAAACACTGCATTTTTTTCTACCAAATGTAGATTGAAGTAATTATTTCTGTTGGCCAGAACAAGCAATGAAATATTATAATGTTTGTTATAATAATTTGTGACAAACTGCATCACAAAACCAAGAGGACTTTCCTTCTTCCAGCTTAGGGTCAGGTGATTGAAAAGATTCTTCATGTAACAAGAATCAAAAGGACTTGCCTGTAGAAAAAAAAAATATTTTAGATGTATATATTTTAAAAATAGCTAAAGACAAGTATGTATGAATTTAGTAGTTTGGACTTGGCTTATTTTTTCTTCTTTCTTAGAACACCATGATGATCTGTTTTCTCAGATTAGGTATTCAGATCTTACCCTGGTGAAAAGCATCCACACACTGGTTGTAGTATTTGACTCGTATTGGAAAATATCAGCAAAAATGGCAGGGGTTGTGGGGAGGAGGGTATTCATTTTGAAGGTCATTTTGTTAGAGAAACGGGTTCTAATGAATACCTTTTGTCCAACTCTATTTCCCAGCAAAGACATGAAATTCACAACACCAAAAAAAAACCCCTCAAATGCAAACTTTGGCAGTAGGGTGAGAAGCTAAAGTTGGCAGTGTGGGTTTGGTACCGAACTGAGGGTGAGAGAGATTTTCAGACAGCAGTGGGGGAGCATTAGTTCTTATTTTAGGTGTCAACAATGTGGGATAATTAAGGTCCTCTTTTCTCAGCACTGTGGGAGAGTGTGGATATTACAATGCCTGCACATTTTCTGTCTCCTTTGGTTGAAGGTTGCACTCAACCTTTATTTTATGTGTAAGAGAATGAGCCTAGTTTGAATTTATGACAAGTTCTTTCTTCATAATAGTCTGGCGTAAGGCATAATTTTTGCCTTCTCTGCATAAAATTCTATGTGTTTAGCTTCTATTTTTCTTTGCACTGCTTTGTAAGAGAGAGAGTAACCATTGTACTTTGTATATAGAAAAGTTCAAATACCTTTCATTTGGAAATGTGACATTGGTGGCAGTGTGAAGTGATTCAGAAATGAATTACAGTGATGCAGGTTGGCTGTCATGGAACATATTTTTTGAACCGTGTCTTAAAAATCTTTCTTGACACTGTCCTGTGGTGTGGAGTTTTAAATATTATTATTTGAAGTTTTAGCTCCCACTTAAGTTGGTGCCAAAGTTGCCCTTGGCAATTGTCTGTGAAGGAGGTAAAGTCACCCTTGTTCTCTTGTCCTTGTGCTGACAGTGTGGCTGATTTTCATCTGTAGATCACAGAATGTTAGGAGTTGGAAGGGACCTCAAAAGATCATTAAGTCCAACCCCCCTGCCAGAGCAGGGTCACCTAGATTAGGTCACTCAGGATGTCATCCAGGCTGCTTTGGAATGTCTCGGAAGAAGATCCCACAACCTCCCTGGGCAGCCTGGACCAGGCTGTCACCTTCACTATTTCTGCTGATGTGGACATGGAACCTGCTGTGTTCCAGCTGCACCCATTGCCACTTGTGCTGAGAGATGATGCCAGCTGAGCTGTGTGCATCCCCAGAGTGCTGGGAAGATCCACTCAGCTCCAGCGAGAAGGAGCTGGATGCTAACTCCAGGCCTGGGAACAGTCTGGGGGGACCCTCTTGAGCAGTGAGTGCTCTGTATGTTCATGGAGTGGGACTAGACCTGTTTCCAGTATCCTTTACCAGTTGGCACATGGATTTTGGCACTCGGATAATAAAAGTAGTTCTGTGTAGCTAAAAAAAAAATAAATTAACTTCCATGTGGAAATTTGAGTGATAATACTGTGATAAATCTGGGAAGGTTCCCATTGGGTTGGAATTGTAACAGTGCAGTATTGTATACAATTTGGGAAATGCAGGCAAAGGAGTCAGATCTGATTTGAGAAACAAAACCAACTCAGGAAACTTACTGCTTTGATCTGATCAGGATTCCCAGCGCGGATTTGCTTCTCTTGCTTTTTCCCTGTTGGTGCTTTTCCAGACAGCTAACTCCTGAAGTCTCCTGGTGAATCATTTCACCCCATTCACACAGCTAGTGGCACCCTTGCCTTTAAATCTCCTGGGAGCAATGGGAATATGCAGGCACTGAGATGCTAATGTGGAGGAGCATCAAGTTAATAGTTTTGCTCTTTTCTTTCTTTCCATTGAGAGTCCTGGTGACTGTTGGTCCATTCCAGCACAGTTGTGAGTGCCAGGGGAGTGCTAATGGGCTCGGCAGGGGCAGCAGTGTGTGTCATGGGCTGGGCATTGCAGCACGATGCCCTGTGAAGCCTGTTCCACAGCCACTAACAAGGCTGCCATTCACTTGTTCAATAAATCCTGCACAGGGGTATTAGAGGCTGTGAACTGACAATTTATTTACTGCCTGCAAAATTATTCTTTATTGATTTATATTACATCAAGGCAACCACAATCTGTAGTGGCCTTAATGGGAGAGAAAACGCTCAAGTTGGTGTCATTCTTACTTACTCAGGCAATTACAAGTAGGAGAATTGGTTTAGTACCTCTAGGTGACATCTACATATTATTTGATTATGAATCTCAGTAATGTGTGATTAAAATACATAAAGGCAGTGAGGTCTGGTTAACTAATTTATTGTAATATGAAGAGTGCCCTTAGTGCAAGAAGGTGTTTTAAATGACAGCCTAACATTTGATTTGAAAAATAGTCTCAGAAACTTTGGGTTTTTTGTAATGAAGTTTCTTGGGTTATTTGCCTAGTATTTTTTTTGCTATATTGTATGAATGAGACCAAGTTAAGCCTATGAGGCTATTTACAAATTATGTACATTAGACATGATGAAAATATCCCACCGTTCATTTGAAACCTATATAGTGCTTTTTTTAAAAACAGAAGTTTGGTCTGGGGGGTGCTGATTGTTGTTTTAGATGAGCAGTTGGATGTGAAGGCTGCTGAAATATCTTCTCTGCTGTGAAAATGCCTATGAAAAGTCAATTTCTAAAGCACTCTCCTAGCCCAGTGTGGTTTTAGAGTGTTTGACCATTGGGCATTGGACAAGCTTTAGTTTTTGCAGAGAGTGAAGAGTAAGTTTGATGTAAAGCTTTGCTTTCATATGGAAAAGAAGCAGTTAGAGGCAATGAGGTCTGATGGCTGTGCTCAGGGGAGGGGGGCTCTGCAGTAAGCCCCTGGCTGGCAGGCTGTGTAAATAAACCCACAGACAGAGATTTCCAAAGGGGTTTGTGCATCAGGTTTCAGGAATTAAATGTTTTTAAATGTTACTGGAAGTGTTTACCCATGTTTGTTCATTATATCTTTCTTTTGTTTGGTTCATTTTTATTTTGTGTGCTCTGCTGGAGTTCAATGTAGGAAAAACTACTTGCAGGTGAAGTGTCTGCTGAAGTCATGGTCCTCGTCTCTTGGCATGGATGTGCTGCGAGCACCACAGGCTGCTCAGCAGTCATAATCAGACACTGGTGCAGATATGCAGCAGATTGCACAGGTGAGGAAGGACAGAAATATAAAATACATGCTCAGATCTATGTCAGGGCTGTGATGGGAGTGCTGCAGGACATGTAAGGATGCAGCTGTTGTCTGGAAACATGCACTGAGGAGGCTCTAGGGTAAGGAATGCTCTTCCCTTCTGGCGTCATGCCGGCACACAGAGGTACCTGTCATCCCCCTCCTGTCGAGGGTGCCAGCAGCAGAACGGTCAGCACTGCTCTGGCTCCTGCTGCACCATCTCCCATGCAAGCCCCGAGCCTCTCCAGCCAGGGTCAGGTGTCCTCACCCCTACCCAACTACCCGTTCAGCCCATTGTAATAGCCCTGCCCTGGTGCCGGCTCCTCAGGGACAGAGTGATCACAGAGATGCTTCCGGGTGAGCGTGTCTGGGCTCCTCGTGGGGCTTGTTCAGTGCTGAGTTCCTGGGGGAGCCAGAGGCTGCTTCCCTTCTGCTGCTCTGCCGGTCCCTAGGCAGCTCACAGAGAACAGGTAAATACACTTTGCATTTGCAGGGAATGAAAAAAAAAAAAAATCAAGTAAAAACTACTAGAAACATGGGCAAGTTCAATTATTAGAAGTGTGGCATATAATAAAAATATAATGAATTGATTTCCACTTGTAACGTGGTTTTCTTCACTGACTTGTAAAAAGTGAGAAGGATATGCTAGAGATGAAAATGATTAATTCCTGTGTGACCAGAGGGAAGTCCCTTGGGCCAATTTCAAGATATTTAGAAAATCCCAGTAGATTACCTTGTTTGTTAAAAACCCCAAGAGGTTTAAAATGAGCCATTGGTGTCTCTGAGCTAGACAGAGACTAGAGCTCTACGAGAGCTCTCTTTTGTTCTGTTTGGTTTTGGTTTTGTGTGTCTGTGTTTGGATTGTTTGGGGTTTTTCTTTAAGGGCGATAATTGCATTTCTCTGTTTTTTTGGGGATTATTTTTATGAATAAGTTAATATAATTTCACAGGATGGGATGATCATGGGTCTTTGCCTTCCTACCTGATGTATTTATAATTTCCTCCCTCTGTACCAGACTCTCCACTCAGCTGTTAGTGTAGGAGCTTTAGGCAAACAGTACTTGGAAAAATCTTCTGAGCCACTTCTTCCTATAAAGCAAATAAAGAATTTACTGCACAGGGGATTCAATAAAGGAGTAAATATTACAGCTTTTTCTTGGAACTAAAAAGTGGGCAAATGATGGCTTTGTCTCCTGGTACCTAGGTTGGGACTGCATCCCCCAAATTATGGAGGTAACTCTTCCTTGCTCAGTACAGGAATTAGCTGTTCACAAAGGTAGCTAATACAGTGGTAAGTGATTGCTGGGGTGGATGGTCCCTAATGTGAGGTGGGGAGTTGCAGCTGCTCTAGTGCCAGTGCAGAGGGATGGGACAGGGCAGCATGTCAGCCCTGCTCTGCTGTGTCCAGCACCCAGCAGACACCGGGCAGTGTGCAGGAGGCAGCACCGTGGGCTTCAGCTTGGGGAAGCCAAGTGTTTGAAGAGCTACTTCAGCCCATTCAGCTGCTCTAAGTGCCAAGAGTGCACAGCACCCCACGCTGAGCTAGGTTCAGCATGGACGTGTCAAGCTAAGAAGCCAAGTTATTGCTGTAGTTAGCTCTGAGATCTCTGCCCTCTGAGATCATCACTTCACTGAAACTCACTGCATGTTGAGCAGCAGTACTGCTCAGTCTAGTAATATAAGATTAATTTACAATGATTCATACTAAATATTACCAAATGGTTTATTCTAGCAGTTGTTTGACTCTTCTGGAAAGCTTTTGGGAGAGCATCGTATGAGTGTATAATTCAGTCATGGGTAGCCTGTGGTGTGATAAGTTTTTTGCAGTCAGGAATGCTTCTCTCAGTTATCTAGACCACTTGGGAGATGGGTTTCTATTAAAAACAACAACAAAAAAATCCTTATTTATTATTCTAGATAACAGTATTTTTATCTTATTAACATGGATAATTTTCTCTAAACTCAGCTAGAATCTGTAGTATAGCAGAAAAAAAGCTCTGTTTTTATAAAATATTTTTTCTTTTTGACCTGATATATAATTAAGATCCTGTTTATTAAAGTTACTAGCATATTAGAACACTAATTGCATTACAAGCACACTTTCTTATTTCTGAACTGTTTATGATTTAATTGACTTGTTGAAACGAATTTTAACGTCTGTGCAATTAACTCATTAATTGAATATATTCACACACTTACATACTGTAAGTAAATCACTGGATTGGACTATTAATGGTTGAAAAAATAATAATCATTAATGTCCTAATTGATCGAGTTCATTCTTCTGCATATGCTCTCTGATGAGACTGGAAGCTGACTTGCAGTTATGCCTCCTCTAAGAATGTCCTCATGCAAGGAGCTGAGATTGAAACGGGGCAACATGCAGCGTGGCTGTTGTGTTTCAGTGTGGACAAGGAAAAATTAACCTTGAGCAAGGTGAAAAAAACCCTGGTAATTTGACTGTTTTTAGCAAGGTGCCCCAAGGTTTGAGATGAGTTCTCTACAATGTTTGTTATTGTAAGGTCTGGTAAGTGGAGCAGGATGACAGAGCACTGCCAGGGGTCGTGAAAACATGGGAACATTTCCAAGTGCTGCACAGGAGGATAACATTGATTTGGTTAACTTGGCTATGAACTCTTCCATGGACCTTCTCTCTTTGAGGGCTAAGGATGCTCTTGAGATGTGTAGTTGCACTTCTTCCCAGCTCCCCAAGCGATGATGCCTTTTTTTCTTTATCTCCTCATAGTTAGCAGGATGAATGCTGTGTGCTGGCAAACAGGAATCCTCTGGGTGATGGCTTTTGTTGTGACTGCCTGTTGGGTTTCACAAGTGTGTAATTTCAGATGGCTTTCAAAAAAAAAAAAAAAAAGACTGTTAGATGTCACTACTGCCTTCTTGTTTGACAAATACAAATACTGGCCTGTGAAGAAAAAAGCAGAGCTATTTCTCAGTACACAGAACCCATAATGTGGAGAAATGAATCCTATTTAATCTCTATCTCTTTTAAAAGCCTCAAAAATGCTCTTTTTTTTTAATGCTCCCAGTCTTTATTTATGTGCAAAGTCTTGCTCAAGTGACTAAATTCCCTAAATAGCTAAAAAGCTATTGTGATAAGAACAGGGAGTGTTCTTGACAATGTGTTATGTATCAAACAGAACCCCCCAAACACTTGAGGATGCAGTTTCAATATATGATTTCATGGTTGTGGTGGTTTGAACTTTCAGCTTTCAGCTATGGATTATAAAAGGAAGGAAAATTAGTAGAATCCCTAAACCTCATTTCTGCTTCAAAAACTTTTTATCTCGAATGACAGAAACACAGTTTATGCATGTCAGACCTATTTCTTAAAATAGTATCTTAAAATGCTGTTTATTTATAAACAGATGTACTAGTAATCTATTTTTAAAAAGGAAAGCAAGTGGTTTTTCACTTTAAAGTGACTTTAAAATGTCACTTTAATCAGTTGCTTAGCTGCCTAAATAAGGAAGCAGTAGTCCTGTGTAAAGTACAGGTCTATTGCAAACTGGTAAGAAAACTGGTACATGTGTCTAATGTTTTTAAAAGGTGTTCAGATTTTTCTTCAAAAAATATAAATCATACCCAGACACGGATTTACCTTAAACCAAAAGAAAAATATCATGAAAATATATTGGAATTAAAAGCAGATGTGCTCCACACCAAGACAAGGTGACGTCTCCTAGTGATTTAGTGTGACTTGGATCTTTTCTATGAAAGCCTTGGAGCATTTTTTCTCCTGATCAGTCTTTGAAGTGCCCACCCCATCCACAGAGGTTGCTCTGTTCTTCCTGTACCAAGCACGTTATAATGCTCTATCTCTGCACTTCACCAGGCTCTTCTCTCGACCTAAATTTAGTTTTATTTAGAGCTGTCTACTTAAACATAGCACAGAACTGCTTTTAGTCTACTTTAGGGTCTCGCTTGCACTCTGGGTGGAGCCTGAGATGCTGTGACCAGTGTGGTTGAGTACAATGTCAAGATCAACCCTAAACATCCAGAGGTATGTTGGTATAGGCAGCCCTGTAAATTGTCAGGCAAAGCCATGATACTAGAGTTGGAATCCTTTCCAAAAAGCTTGTCTGCTTGAACCCATGCCCCTGTGAACACACCAATCTCTTTCTCTGTGTAGTACCCACTCTGTGCATAATGCTTAGGCCCTGGTTCCAATAGTATCTTGCAGCAATGAGTTTTACAAGCCTATTATTTGTTGCCTAGATGACATCAGAGATACTTTTGTTGATGGATAATTATATCCTCCTCATTCAGGGGGAAAAATAAACCAAAACCCAGTCCTGAGTGTGTGTGTTTCCACCCCCAGATACCAAACCTATCAATACTGCAGGGAAGCATTTTTTTTTTTAGCTTCTTAATTCAACTTACAGAGGGAAAAGTGCCAAATAAAAGCAAATGTTTTAATTACAAGGAACAGTTTTCTTAGGTAAGACAATTGCTATGTTTGCAAAATGAATTTAATATGCTACACAGTCTAGCAGAGTTTTTAATGAATGCTAAGTCTGAAAACACTGTGTGAAGCAGCTATGGCTATATTTGCATATTTGCTCAGGATAATGGACAGAATTGCTTAATTAAATATTGTAAAAGGCAATAGTCTAATATACTCTGTGCAAGAGAAGTACAACTACGAGATTCAGTAATTTATCTGATTGAACCTTTTGTATATTTAAGCAGTAAGTCTCAACAGGCTCTGTGTTTCTGGGTAATTTTAACTCAGCTTGAGTGGTAATGGGAAACTTGGTGATACTCAATCTGAAAAGGTTTTTACTAGATACAAACTTCAACCAAAACCCTGGTTCCATATGAGCTCTTAAATACAAACTTTGTTAGATGTTAAGGCCACTCTACTGTAGTCAACCAAATAAGCTGGATTAAAGTGAAGACCAAAGATTTTATCTTGCCAATCAAAAGCCTAGGCTCAGAAATATAACTCCATGTAGCTTGTTGACAGGTACATGCCTCGCTGCTAAGGTGAGGCCTTGAAAGTCCAAGGTCAACAAAATAGGGTATAACTTCTAGAAGTGTTTCTACAGTTAAAAGTTGATTTCTTGGATATTTTTGCAAAAGAAATTGCACAGGTAATGTAACTAGAAGTTTATCATGCTCCATCAGATCTCTTTTGAGATTGAAGCTGCTGTTCAGTTACAAAATAGGAGTTCTTTCAGGATTAAATGCTTTTTGGAAGCTCTGCTATTTAAGATTTACAGACTCTTCAATAACAGGTATCAAATGATGTATTTATAAGAAGAAATGAGTGACACAAACATTTTTTGCCAAGGAGATAAATTACCCAATCTGCTGTATCTTTCAGGCTACAAACATAAATTTTTTTGGAAACAGAACTTTTTTTATCAATAACTTCAACTTGTGACTCTTTTTCTAATAAATATTTAGCTTGGTAGAAGGAATAGAATGCATGTAATCTATGAGTGATTTGACAACTCCCTGGCATTATAAAGGTAGTAGTATTAAATTCCTTTTCCAAGAAGAGGTACTTCATATTCCAGTGCTTTCTTAATAGCCCATGGGGAGAGAGACTTGACTAATGCTCTGCTAGGACATTTGATATTGAACACAGAAATTCTGTGGGTTTATAGCATCACAGAGCCACCCCCAAACATACATGATTATTTATCCTTTACATTATGACTTGGGAGTACAATTGGATGTGATGCTGTTTGATTTAGAATAATTACAGCCTAGAAGTGGATGGACATATAACAAATACAAAAAAAAAAAAAGGAAAGTGTTCTAAGTTAAAGGATGCATTTTCAGTGTTTCTCCTAGTTCTTCAGTACATAAAAAAATTACCCTTCTATATTTTGGGCAAAGGACCAGTGCAGCACTAGGTGGTGATGAGTCATTCTTCTGTGTCTAGGAGAATATGGTGTATTTATATATATATGGTTTATATATATATATATATATGGTCCTGCTCTGGCAGTGGGGTTGGACTTGAAGATCTCCAGGGTCCCTTCCAACCCCTGACATTCTGGAATCCTGTAATGGAAGAGATTCGATGAGTTTGCAAGCTCAACCATGGTGACTGAAGACAGATGCTTCCCTGATTTAGAACAACTGCAGAAGACATTTTAATGGATAGTGTTGTCCACTTGTCAACAATTAGGACTGTTGGCATAAGTGGTCAATTGAGAATTCAGGTTAAACTGCACTTTGTAGGTTTTCTGTAGCATTGCATTTGGAAGCCTTCCTTTGGAATTACAATCATGGCCATTGGATAGCTGAAGTGGCAGAACCTAATTAATGCTGAAACAGCCATGGCTCTGGCTTTTAAAAATACCTCACGAATGTAACTCAAGGAAGGATTGATAGTGTCTGGATTGGTACAAGAAAATGTTGGTAATGGAGACAGTCTTTCAGTCAACAAGTGGGTCAAGCAATTAGAGAAGCCAGGGTTTCTTCTTCAGCAGTAGTGTCTCTGGAAGAGATGGAAGAAGGAGACAGAGCAAATGACTCTGGATTTCTGTCTCTAAAGAGGTTGTTCACTAGTGAATTGGAAGAAAATGATATATGGTCCAGTGCTGAATTTGGTCAAGCACAGAAAGCTTTTGCTCATGTCCTCTGTCAGTTCTGACGTGCACATATGAATGTCAATATACATATGCATGTTGGTACGTGTGTGTATGTGTATATTCACCTTTGGCACAGAATATTTGCTGTGTGGTGGGAAGTCAGTGTTTAGGCTTGTGAACAATGTAACCTACGATTGTAATTTAACCTTAACCAATCTGCATAAAACAAATGGCTAAATGTGGTGACTGATAAGCTGAAATTCTGCCCTGACATGCCCAGTGTAATCTGTTTATTCCTAGGATGTCTCACAAGATGCATGCCAAGTTAGCTGCATGATTTCTCTGATCTGTAATCCAGTTTTGATTTAACAGGCTTGAGCCTTATTTTGACCTTTTCTGATTATTTTTTTTTCTGTACTCATTGACTTTTTTATGTCATTAAATCACTTTTTCTAATGACAGTAAAATATCTGCTGGAGATGGGCTTAATGACCTGGAAGTAATTAGAAGAGTCTGCAAACAAAGATAACTGCCACATGAAAAACAGAACTGATATTTTATTCACACAAGCTTCTAGCTACTGCAATAAATCTAGATCAGCTACTGTACTCATTAAGTGAAGAGATAATTAAAGCTTGTGGGAGTCTGGATAAACCACCTGGCAGAATAATGCCTTTTACAAAGGGAGACAGTAAGCAGGTTTGCAAGTCTTGAAAGGCTTATATTCCAGTAAGTGAGGGCTACTTGAAAGATGTCCATACAAAACGATTATTCTTCTGTCTGAAGGGACTGCATTTGACAGTAGGGTTCAAGAAAAACTAGTGCAAAACAGTCTGCTTCTGTGAAGTCTCTGAAGCTCTAGGTTCCATTGTACGTTTCTTACCTTCAGGATTAACTTGGCTATTCTGTGGTGGCTTTAAAATACCCTTGTGTGGACAAGTAAATCAGATCAAGGGTAGGAAATTCTGATGTGATGCTCTGAATTGGATTGGATCCAGCATCATGTCAGTACACTCTGTAATTAATTCTCTTCTCCCCGATTCCTTGGGGAAGGGAAGCTTTCTGACTTCCTCTCCTTTCCATTCTCTTTCCCTCTATTTGTCATGATCTTCTGCAAGTGGCAAGGTAGGAAAGTTTCCTTGTAATAGAATATTTTTCCCTGTAAGCCTATTGAGTAACATCCATTATCTTATCATGGATGTATATTTATGGATTTAATATCTGTTAAATATTTTAATCAGTTAATTGCCAATTTTGCCACTGAAGGAACTGCTCTTTCTTCAGTAGCTGAAGCTTTCAAGAGTTCAAGGGTAATTCCAAGTGTGGCTCATGTTACTTGCTATGAAAATGTGGCCTAATTACTAAAAAGCTATAGGACTTTAGACTCATTTTTAATTACCCTTAAATCTCATCAAACTAGACACAATAGAGAATTTAGGATAAGGATTCACTGGCCATGTGTTCAGAGAACTTTGTATTGAATGTTGTTCCGTGAGTTGGAGAGTGATTCTCCACTCAGCCCAAGCAGGTTGGAAAATTGTTGCCTGTTCATCCTATTTATTTTTTTATTGGTGTTTGGAATGCAATGACAGGATAAAAAAGCAATTCCAGGAGTTTGTTTTTGCTGTAATGTCCAGTCTTTGTGAATGTTTTCAAGTAGGCAGGTAGATCTTTGGTGAGAAGTTGGTGAACTGGACGATAATATTCCAAAGTTCTGTTTACATCATCGGTAAAATATCTGTTTTAGTGCAGACAATTTTCTCAGTGCCAAGCTTGAGCTTCTGTTTTCAGTCTGCATCTATGCAGACAAACCCAGGAGGTGTTTGGTGTCAAAAGATGAGAAGAGCTCAAGAGCCTGATTACTATTATGTCATACACCAGAAGGTCTTAAAGCTCTATGTCAAAGGTTAATTAAATACAGCAGATTCAAGAATCTGAAGATAAGAACTCAGTGTCCCAGAACCTTTCCTGTTTGTCAGAAGGTATATGAAGTTTGCATCTAATAGATGTCAACTCTCTGGCACGTTTATCCCACTTGTGCTTGTAGTTAGAATTTAGCCATCTGTCAGCAATTCAGGAGTAGACACTGATTTTCATGTACTAGGACACCTTACAAAGAGAGCCATTTGCTGGGACTGTTGCTGTTTAATGGCAAAGCCAAGTAGGAAATCAATCTTGCTTTCCACTGGATCAATAACCAGTGTAATGTGGGTTTTAGTACAAAAACCAGCATTAAACCCACCCATTGTCAGTGTGCAGTCCATCATCGTGGCACACTGCACAGGTGGAAAGGTCGTGGATTAAGTTCCATTTGAGCAGATAAGTAATGTCACAAATAGGTGAATAGGATTTCATTCTTGTGAAGCATTTCAAGGTATGATTTGTTAACAGTGATTTTCTAAATGTAATCTGCTTTAGAAATGGGGAACAAAATCTTTTTCAGAGCCTAAAGATCACCTGAGCAATATGCATGGGAATTGGCTAAGTAGGAAGCAATAATAATTTTTTTTTTCATTCTTTTGTTGTAGTTTAACACAAATGAAAGGAACAAGACTGATAGGGATGAGGAATGTTATCTCCTTCCAAAAATACCCTCCAGCCCACCCAAGCAGTGTGAGTGCAGATTTCACCATTTGTCAGAGTCTCCTCTCCTGCTGATATTCATATTGACTCTATTCAGGGCTGTCCAGATGATGTACCATGAACCCACAAGTGATGCCATCAGTACAGCACTGATTTGATCATCTGGCTTGGTGGAAAAGTTGCTGAATTCTAGGCTGCCTGTTCTACAATTTGGATGAGGATAGTGCTATCTGTGCTGAATTCTCCCTTTATTAGGGTGCCTCACTGCTTGATGCCCTTCAGTGTGGAAGGAGGCACATCTCTTCAGTATGGACCAACAGGATAACTGTTTCTAAGGTCAGATTTCTGCTTGTGGTGGTCCAGCCCCCCTGCCCGGAGTGTCTCTGCAGAGAGTCTCCTCCCAGGCCACCCCATGAGAGGATCCTGGGCCACTTTACAACCAGTACTGCTGCTCACTTCGGTGCAGCCGAGGGCTGATGGGAGCAGGAGTGTGGGCACCTTGCTAGGCCCTCCTTTCCAGTACACCTCATCCTGGTGCAAGACCTCCTGAAACCAAAATCCATTGTGGTTTGTGATGTACTTAGACCTTGGGTGACTCCTGGATCCAAAACAACTTCTCCTTTGTACATTTATGTACATTGGCACCTCCCTACTGCACTGCTCTGCTATAGCTTGGCCAAGCATTCTGGTGTTCCCAGGGTTGCCTGATTTTGCAGTGTCCATGCATAGAAGTGCCTCTTCCTACCACAAGTATCCTCAGGACCCATGCTCTGTTTTGATCTTCAGTGGACAAACATCATAGGAGGAAAAAGGGGCTAAATGTAAATGGGTGTGTATGTGGTAACTTGCTGTTGGGAATCACTGCAACTTAGTGCCTTCAGTCTGCTTCAGGTCATCTTTTGGCTGTTGGTAAGTGATGGTGAAGACAAGCTAGGTACAGGCCAGAATGAAATGTGTGCGTGTTTCTCCATCAGCTTGGTTTGGATGAAGCCTAAGCTTGGGAATCAGAATTTATAAGTGAAGGATTCTTAGGAGTTCTGTGGTATAAGAATTAGTGTAGGTTTTTTTGTCTGTTTGGTTTGCTTGTTTGTTTGCTTAGTGTGGTTTTTTTTGTGTTGGCTGGTGTTTGGGTTTTCTTTTGTGGTGTGGGTTTCTTGTTGTTTTGATATTAATGTTATCAGAATGTTGCAAAGATAGCATTGTTTTTATTTGAACAAAAGTCCTGTTTTTTCACCCCATAGATAACTCTCAGGGTGGTGTTTCTAAAAATTTTTCCAGTGTAAACTAGGATTAACAGGAAGGTTTAATACCTTCTTCCAGCCATGCCAAGTTAGTTCTCATTGTTGAAAATACTTGTGCAAACAGCAAGATTGATTCTGTTCAGCCAACAGTAGATACTGCTGGAGAATGGACCAGCTGGAGCTACTATAACTTTTTGTCATTGAAGGTGATTTCCTTTGTGTGTCTGCTCTGTTTAAAAAAAAAGCAAACCCCACCCCAGAAAAAAAATCCCTAAACCAAAAGGCCAGCAACAAAGCTGAAAGGACTGGAGTGTGTTTCTGAAATCATCATGTTCCTAGGTATTTGTAAGTCTTCATTTAGAGCTGTGGAGTGGTCCTGTGTGGTCAGTTACAGAACTACTTTAGTGTAAACAATCCTAACACTTTTAAATCAATGCAAAATAATTTTTGCTGTCTGTGATCTTGGGATTGGTGCATTTGTCTACTTTTTGCTTTGTGATTAACAAAAAAAAGCTGTAAAAGCAACACAAATTTTTCTGTCATTCAGTGATGCAGCCTATGAAGTATAGGGAAATTTATAAATCCTGTATCTTCCAATTTTAAGATAAGGATGTGACATCAACATTTAATTTATCTTTACAGGCACATTTGGGCATTCTTTTCCTTTGCAGCCTGCTGGGAAAACAGGATCATTTAGAGAATTAATTGTTTAGCAAAACAGCCCACTTACAGGCTGAAACTCCTCTCAAGTAATTAGATTTGATAGCAAGAAAGAAATATATGTAAAATTGAAGAGAAAAAGCTGCATCAAGGCAAGTAGTTCTTGGAGATCAGGTTTTCATCTCCAGGATGAGGACATGGAAGTGGGAAGATGGAGCAAAGCAGAAGAGAAACTTGCAGCAACTGTCAGTCAATGGTTCAGAAGGATGACACAGTATTGGTCATGAAAAGGGTCTTTGGCTTATATTTTGCTTGTGAGGCTGTGGGATCTGTTACTCTGAGCTCTGAGAAGGAATTATTTCTGCAGAGGCTTTCCCAGAGAGCCATCTGCAGACCACAGCATGCATCAGGTCTGGGGGTGAAGCAGTAGAGCTGTGTTGGAGATTTTGTTCTTTTGTTTTGTTTTGCTTTTTGTTTTTTTTTTCCATGGGCTGCAGCTACCTGGCATGCCTTTGTATCTCAGCAAGCTGTGGTCCATGGCTCCTCATTGCTCAGTGTGTGCTCCCCTCTGGAGCAGGCTTCCAGGGAACCCGTCTCGGGGCTCCGGCTGGTTGCTTGCCCTGCCTGGCTATGCCCGGGCCAGCTGCGGAGCTTGGGGAAGAACAGGGCTGCTCAGGATACTCTTGCACATCCCCATGTGCACGATGGCATGACTCGAGTTGAAGCAGCCCAGGTGATGGTTGTGTCTTCTGCCTCACAACAGACAGAGGCTCTTCCACTTGGCACAGGGTTTGGAGCAGAGGCTTCCCCCCGTCCTTGAAGTGAGCAGGCATGGCAAGGAACCATTTGGAACAGCTGCTGGCCCTACACTCTCCTTTGAACATCTGGGCCAAGCTTCTCTTCCTAACAAAATGCATGAGAATGAAAGAGGCTCTTAAAGAGTTACCATGAGAAGGAAGCCTCTGGTGCCATGTAGAATTGGATCCTGCACTGCAGGTCGGATAGAGCTGGGACCAGGCAGATCCTGAAGCATTACCTGGAGACAGGCTTTGATTCCTGGCTGATCAGAACTAGCTAGCAGGCTCCCTGTTCTTCCTGAGGAAGACACTTGTGTGTTCTGAGTACATGAAAGCCTAAGATAAGCCTTAGTTAAGAATTAACTTCTATAACAGCTAAATTTAAAACTATGGATTTTTTTTTTATTATGAAAATATTGATGTCTTGTATTGCTTTGGGCAATAGCCTCTTACAGGGCATTTCATACTTCCAAAGCTATTAATAGAAATAACATAATCCAAGCCCTTCAAACAGATTGTTCTTTTCATAATGTGTATTTTTAAGCATCATATTCTAGCTGAATATATATTTTTTTATTCTTACTGATAAAGTGAATAGGCACCCAACTTGTCAGTAGTAGTGGAAAAAAATGCCTCATTTCAGTCCTAACAGTTATATGCACTTAAGAGCAAGTCTGCATATATTAAATATATGTATTTCAAGGCGTGAACTTTTGGCAGCAGTCTCAAGTTACACAGACTATAATACAGAGCAATCACTATTGGTCTTAGTAAAAAGAAAAAGATTGTATTTCTTTAAATAGAAAGGATGCATCACCGTAAGTTAGCATCTGGGAAACCCTAAATTTCATGTGCTGGAATGCAGATCCTAAAAATATTGATCTCTTTTGAACCCGTACTATATGGCCTTCTCTGGAGTGCTCTGTCTGTCTTCTGCATTCTCTGTATGAGTTGTATTAAAGCACAGCAATCATGGCAGACAGTAGGTGGAAGGCAGTGTTAGTTCTTGATGGGACAGGTGCTGTGTTAAGCCTTACAGGAAAAAACAACCAAACTGCCATAAAGGATAGTCACTGCCAAAAATCCAGCTACTGGAAATCTCCTCTGGGCACTTAAAGAAGGGCCTTGGGAAAGAATGGAGTGTGGGGCTGGCTGAGGAGACAAACCTGGACACCATGCAAGCCCTACACTATTTTCTCTTTCCCCCCTCACTCGGGATCACTTTGCAGGCACCTGGCCAACGTGGGCTTCAGAGGACTTGTGTGGAATTCTGGTGGTCTGAATTATGGCCTGAATGGCAAACTTTATTTTAATGGCACCGAAGAAGGCTGAGAGACACATCTGCCACTTGTTGGAATACTTTTCACATGCTGCTTCTTTAATACACAATGCCATCTGTTGAGCTTTTCTACAAATGGAATGCTTTTCTTCAGTCTCCACACAAACCCAATTAGGAATGTGAGGATTGTAGAGGTTACCCTTTTAAATATAGAGACAGTTTTTCAGGAAAAAAATACATCTGCAGTTCTTGTTTGTGTGAATGATTGAACAGATGGCCAAAATGGCTTTCAGTTATTACAGCTCCTGTGGAGGAGAGCAGTGTTGGTGTAGGGCTAGTTTTGGGTGTTGACAGCATACAGTACTGCTTGACATGCTTAAATGTGATGGGGTCTGATCCCCCATTCCTTCTTTTCATTATCTATTTGATATTCCCTATGTTGAAGAGGTTAATGAACCAAGGGTCCTCATTATGTTAATGAGGGCTAAATCGCATCAAAAGACTTGGAGGCTGTAGGACACTGACAAAGAAAAATGCCACAATAGAGGGTAAGGTGATGCACTGTAACCTGTTGATCTGTTTAAATCCTGAGCCTGTGAAGATTCTTTAATGGAAATTAGTCTTGGTGTGATTAAAACCTCCCCACAAAACTTAACAAAATACTCCCAAGACCTTAATGAAATTCTTTCTCATTTTTGTCATGCTGGATGAGTTTGTGTAAAGTTGCTTTCAGCTGAAGTGGCCAGAGTTTGAAGGATTACTGAAGCATCTTAATTTTTATTGCCATCGTGCTTCTTCTCTATCTGATGTAATCACTATTGTTTAAGCTCTAACCCAGCTATTATGTGTCTGAGGTTGACATGAGACCAGAGAAGAAGAGAACAGACTGTCAAAACCAGCTGTCAGCCTAGATAGGAGGAGTGTGAAATCGAGGTAATAACTGGAATATCCACAGCATCTGTTCAAAGATTTTGGTGAATTTGACCAGTTGGCATCCTCCCAGCCCCAGCTGAGTGACAACACTTAATATCAGTCAGATACCTTTGTCTCTCATCTGTGCCTGTGATAGAATGTCAGGTGGTGGTACACTGGAGAAAAAAGCTTTAAAATTATGGAGGAGGATTTAAACCTGGCAGTTGAGCCAAGAAGTTATTGGTAATGACAGTAGTTACTGTATTCTGAGGGCAAGAATGGTTGAGTTAATATTTAACTTGGGCCACTGCAGACTGTTTTATCTCTACAATGATGGATTTGTAAATGGGCAAGCAAATAGGGTCAGCAGGTGTACTGTTTCACAGTATGTCATTGCTAGGAAACCTATTCCTAACCAAGAGACACGGTAGACAAACAGGACATGTGTTTTCTGGAAGAATTTCAAGTTTAACTAAACAGTCTGGAAAATGTAAAATATTTGGGATTGTCCAGCTCCACCATGAGTGTGCCAAAGCAATGGCCACCACTCGTCTGACCCTTCCAGCCTTTGTCCTAAGGGGTGCCTGATGTTCTGCTCCAGCAGTAGGAGGAGGTCAGTGAAAGCCTTGGAGCCATTCTCCCAAGTCGCCTGATCCTGATTTCTGTCTTTTCTGGAGTCCTGCACTGGGATTTGCACCTAGCCCTTTGGTGCAAAATCAGCTGCACTGGTTTTGATTGTTTCAGTTTCCTCTTTCCAAGGTGTAAACTCCCAATCCCTTCTATTCCTACTTTTCTTCTTTTTCTTTTCTGTCATTTCATCTGTCCTTTTTGACCATTTTTTTGTTATCTACTCAATAATCCTTTCCTCTACTTCAACATCATCATAAACATTCTTGATATTTTATGCTGTAAGGTCTTGGAACTGGTTGTTCTACCCCATTTTATCCTTGGATATTGACTTTTATAAGAACTTCATTTTCTTACTCCCTAGTTGAGCTTCCTTATCAACAGCATAAAGCAGCCTTCATGTTGACAAAGCACAAGTGTCTTTACCTCTTTTCTCATCTGAATCAGTTGTGAAAAGTTAGAAGACAGTTTTCATCCATGTCCACAAGCTCTGCTCCATCCTTCCCACCATGGAGGACAGAGTGTTCAGCCAAGTGGCCATCACACGTGGCAGGGTTGGGGGGTTAGCTGAAGTTCTGTAGCCTCTGAACTCTGGCAAATCTCAGCAGTATGTGGAAAGAGCTGTTCTTTGAAAGAGTCCCCTGAATAGTGACCGGTTCTGTCTCCTTGGGCAAAGTCAGCTTTTCACCCTTCATGTCCTTTGCTAGAATGCCAGAACTGGTAATAAAGAATAAGATATTGGATATAAGATATGGAGATGTTTTAGTGCTTGTAAACTGCTCTTAAAGATATTTCTACCAATGGTCATACCTCCCTTCAAAGCAGCTACATCTTGGGCCCCAAGGATAATAAAACACATATTTTTCACTCTTGTGTATATGTGTTTTCTGCTTCAAATGATTTGTCAGGTTTTGGGTTTTTTTGAAAACAAACTTTCTGCTTGGCAAAATGACTGCTTCATGCCTCACAGCTATTCTTGGCTATCAGGAAAGAATCTAGCTGGAATTAATCTGATTCCACTGACATATTGCTGACAGACACATCAAAAGGGCTGGAAAAGATGTCATAATCTTTGGTTATGTAAATATCTGAATCGAGATTGCTCTGAGGCAAACTGCAGAGCAGATGATAATGTAGCCCTTCTATACTACATCAACAATCATTCTGACAGATGAATTTGGATGTTAATATTTCATGAATAACATTTTGACAGTGGGAGAGGTGGTGTTGTATATGCAGTGTGGAAACATCACCAATACATCTTCGTATCAGTAAACTATCAGCATTTTTCAGCTCTCCTTTACAATTTGTTAAGGAAAAGCAAATCTCTGGTGTCATTCCTTTTGTTCATAGCCACTTAACCTCATCCCTTAGTGTTCAGAAATGGTACAGAAAGCAGAGAGACAAGTGGCCCAAATTTGGTTTGTGATTTGACAGCATTGTGGCATTGCTGATGTCTGGATTACACTTGTTTCAAGTGTTCAAGTCTCTACTGGTTTGGCCATCATTCTGAAGGCAATGTTCAGCTATCAAAGGATGTCTTGTGGGACTTCACAGCAAGTCCTCAAGAGTGTCTTGATTGGAGAAGGTGATCCTTTTTTTTTTTTTTTTTTTTTTTCATGCTACAATACTTTGAGGAGGCAGCACTTGAGAGGTCCTCAGGAATATATTAGGAATGAGTTTTAGTTTCCCAGAAATAGGACAACAGTGATGTCACATGGCTGTGCTCCTGAACATGAAGCCTGGTCAAGAGTAAGGGGAGTAAGGGATGTCTGTGCAATGTTAGCAGCCTAGCACAGTGGGGAGGCACCTGTTTGGGGGCTCCTTCTTTGTGCTGAGTGTTTGAGTGATGCCCCCAGATAGCACAGAATATCCCTTCTGCTTGGTATAGCCAGCCAGCTTTGCAGCAGTGCTTAGAGCTTCAGAGGTGTTCCTGCAACCTTGGCTGGAATTGGGAGAGCCCATTTCTGTAGAGATCCTCAAAAAGGAACAGGTATCAAACGTGCTTCCCTTCTCATTCCTTCCAGACATACAGCCTGAATGCACAGATAGGCATAACTGGCCTTGCTTGAGGGCTTGAGATAATTCAAGAGTGTGAATCCCACTGCAGCAATTTTACTGAAAACTCCTATGAGCTGTAGGAATGGGAGTAGCAATTCAAACTTGCTTGGAATTGGAGACAGTTGAACCCTTCTGGTTTGTAAAGTGAGGCAAAGAGCTACAACCTTTGCTTTTCTCCCTGATACAAAAAAAAAAAAAGGAAGTTTTGGAAAGTTTGGTCTAGAAATATCCCAGAAGCAAAATACAGACGAGGTAAGTAAGCAGGAACAGGGGCTGACCCAGGATGAGGAAGAGGAGGAATACTGTCTCTGTAGCAGAAGCAGTCTTAACTTCTGTCTTAACTTCTGCACTTTAGTAGCTTAATGTGGGTCATGAATGAAGCTCAGCTTCCCTGCTGAGCTCTTCCTTGGGAAATAAATGTATTAGCCAGAGCATGGTGCAGGTAGAATCAGATCTGTAGAGGAGAAGCTGATGGTGAGGAGCTGGTAGGAATGGGGAGGAGCTTTGGTTGTATGGACTAAATGCCCTCTGGTAGCCGTGTGCTAGGCAAGCTGCCAGCAAGCAGGGTCTCGTCAGCATCTTCTGCAGGGGAATCCTCATTACAGTGCTGCAAGACCAAGGGTTGTACAAATCAAAGTGTTGTCAGTGGGGCAGTGCCTGGGTTTGCTTCCAAAGTGCACCATTGAGCCAAACTGCAGTGCTAATGTGAACACCTTTCTTTTTCTAGATACCAAACCATTCTGCAGCTCCTCCCTGACGAGCTGAATGTCAGCTTGGGGATATGTCTGTCAAGGAGCTCTGCTTTCCTGGCTGGCTTTTTTGTGCTAGCTGAGACATGATTTCTGTGAAGTGACTTTCTCTAATGCTGATTGTGAAATGCTTTCACAAAACAGCCTGGAAGGTCTCCCAGCACTTTTGATTCTGCCACTGGGACTTAATGAATGATAAAGCATTTTAATAAGCAACTTGCAGCTGTGCATTTCCACTTAAGCTCTTAATGCTCATTCTTGTTATCCAGGCTAGTTACGAAACTTGCTTCTACCCAGATGCTCTAGTGAGGTAAGTTCTTTTCATACTAGAATCTCAGCAGGAAAAAACAGGACATGAGTATTCCCCTGTGCAGAATTTAGAACCTACTGGAACGCATCATTTTTATCAAGAGAACAGTTACTTTTTATTTTCACGGGTTTCTTTATGTAGCAGTCAGGTCTCAGATATGCTAAGGGTAAAAAGAAGTTAAACCTGCACTTTTTTACATTTTATTTTTGCCATCCATTCCTTTTAGTCACTGATGCAGGTGACACCGCTGAGACCTGCTGAACAAACCAGGATAAATGATGGCTATTTACAAATAAGTGAAAGCGAGTGCTTACCTGTTAGGGAGATAAGTCACCTTGGATGCCATCTGTTCTCAAAGGGATGTCTGCTGTTTATTCCTACAGCAACTGCATTTTGTGCCTCTGAGAGCTCTTGAAAATGGTATCAATAAAGCTGCTTTGTTATGAATCTATAAAGCATCTGGGAGGTCACTGCCCTGATAATCCCTTCTGCCTTGTAGTGCCCATCCAGTCATCCTTCGAAATGACACGTGGGGTTGACTACCTTGCAGGGATGTTCTAATTGAGATAGGATTGAAATTGTGTCTCCCCCCATCCCCCGCAATGTTTTGAATAATTTTTTTAATTGATATATCAAAATAGGCCATGGGGATATTTGGAAACAAGACAGTAACTTCTTTCGGAGCATCTTTTGGTCCTGCTTTTCTACACATATGTGTTTTGCTAGCAGGTCTCATGTTCATGCCCTCTAGCAGCAGGAATGTGCAGAGAGGATGTCAAATCCCTTGCTGCCACATGATAATGGAGATTTTCTTCATCTCAGGAGAGATGTCTTTGAGAATATGAATGTTTTCTCCTGAAATCAGACCAGGGGCAGGCTTCAGAAGAGGGGCTGCATCTGACAGCCAAGCTGTTATTTGGAGATGTCGGCGTCGATTCCACCTCTGTAATGATGGGTTTCCCTGAGAGGATCTGAACCCAAGCATCACTCCACACTGCAACAAATCTACTGTCTCATGAAAACCTGCCTCTTGCTGCCAGTTCCTTTCTGAGGGAAAGAGACAAGACCTTCTGCAAGCCCCCTGCCCTCCCTATCTCGTGGTTAGTAAGCTGTGAAAGCCAAGCAGTGATAGTGTGAAGAGAAACTGGAAATGTTGTGCCTGTCAGACTTCATGCTCAGCTGCCTTCTGCTGGCATCTAAGCTGCAGTCTGTACTGTGTGCCACCAGGGTAGCTATGGCGCTACTGTGTACACATTGATAACAACTTCCAGATACATATTTTGATGAGAGCTTGGTTTGCTGTTTTACAAGACCACATTCATTTCTGTGGTTTATTTTTTCTTGTTTGACTGGGTTTTTTTGAATGTTTTTGTTTTCTTGTTTGTGTTTTGTAGTTTTATTTGTGTTTTTATTTTCATTTATTTGCTGGTTGTCTTTTTTTTTAATAGAAGCATGTCTGGACTGAACTGCATTTTTGTTTGTAAATCCTTTTTTAAAATTATTTAGGTGCCTGTCTACTCCTCTGAATCAAACCTATTGATAACATGTAGATATTTTGCAATGGGTACAACAAAGAGCCAATGGTTTTCTTTTTAGCAAAGCAATATGTCTAGAAGAAACACTTTTGAAAAATTAAAGTACTGACTTCTGTGTTGCATTCCAAAGCTAGGGCCTCAAGAATAAATGGGGAGGGCAGAAAAGGGTTTCTGTCTACCTGATGAATGCCTGGATCTTAAAGGATTTCCTCCCCAGGTACAAGGATCCTTGAACTCCAGCACCTGGAGGCAGTGCCCCATGTAGCAGCATTTGCTTGCAGTCAGCTTCTTCCACCCAGCCATGGTGGGCAGCTGGAGCACTTGGAGTCTCCTTCTCTGGAGACATTCCAAACCCTCCTGGATCTGTTCCTGGGTGACTTAGTCTAGGTGACCTTGCTCTTGCAGGGGGGTTGGACTAGATGACCTTCTAGGTCCCTTCCCATCCCTAACATTCTGTGATTCTTCCATGGTGGATTAACAACTTGCCTCTGCTTAATAGGGTAGTGTAGTTTGCGTTCTCTAAATTCCTCTATTTCAATAATGATTGCTTTTTGATCAAAACAGATGGTCAAAGTTTGGGTCCCTGTAGGGTCTTTTAGAAGGGGAAAATCCCCTCTTATTGAAATCCTTCTTGCTTGCAGAGAAAGACAACATGGTGTAGTCCTGGCACGGCAGGGTTCAAAGCTCTCTCCTGTTTCAGGACCTTTTTGGCCATCTCTGGTTTTATTCAGGGCCACCTTTTTGGTCCTGGCCGGCTGGCTAGTTCACTTCCTTGAGGCTTTTCTCTGCCTGCCTCCTTTCACAAAATGCCTTCTAAGTGGACAGGGGCTATGTCAGCATCTTCATGTTCTGCCTGTTTGGGTGGAGATGCCTCTTCATCAGTTACCTGCTGCTGTAGAAAAGCCTCATTAGGCTGAATGGAGAACAACAAGTCTGCTGTCCTCTCTGTTTCAAGCTTTAGTCCTTGAAATCTCTTGCATGTATTGGCCACACTGAGAGCAGTACTACTCTATTATTTAACTTAGCTGGTGTTTGTATTTGGAAATGTGATATTTTGGGGTTTTTTACACTGTTTGGTGAAGGATTTCATTCACTGCAGGAGCTGAAGGGTGCTCACTTAACCTGCTGGTTGGGCAAAACTGCACTCGGTTCCTGGTTTCTGCAGGAGCTACCTGCATAAGATAAAACTGCCTGAAAATACTATCTGGATTATTGCTATATATTGAAGCAACCTTTGCAAATATAATGGTTTCTATGTCTTTTATTTATAGTAAATTTGCTCTTAGATATCCCTGCCACTATTAAAGGAAGACACTAAAGTCCTAATTGACTTTGGAGTATCTCCTCAGTCAGTTTCTGTCAACTTAATTTCTCAACATCTATTTCTGCTATAAAATCACTGTTAAATACCAGATATCCAGCTGAGTATGGATTTTATTTTAGTGAACAATCGTGCATATAAAACAAACAAGCAATTAATATATATTCAGCTATTTCTTATTTAAGTTGATGAACCACTGGGAATAAAGCCTTTGTATTTAAATAGGCAATTATAAGATTGAAAAAGTTTTGACACTTGCAGGGACTTTATGGTTTGTTTCTTTCATTTGTTTTCTCTATATTTTTACTTCTCCCCTCCAAGTAGCAATTTTGACTAATTACTTGCACAAAATGATCAGTGAGCAAATTACTTCTGTAACTGTTTGGAAAAGATTAATTTTATTGTCATCTTGTTGAAGCTGTTAGAGAAAAAGTTGTGGGGGAAACATGGGCAGCAAAGATGTAGCTGTGCTTTGCTTTGGCTTTGGGCTGTAACCCTTAAGAAGGCAGGGCAGGACCACTGCTGTCCCTGCAGTGATGCTGGGTGCCTGTGTCTGCCACCTGCCTCATGGCCTTGTGCTCTACAGGAACAGGGGTCTGTAGCAGCAATAGGTGAGAGCTGGTGTTTTATTATTTTTATTTATTTTTTGCATAAGTTGTTGGGCAGAAAGTTCTGCCAAGATGCAGCTTCAGTGGAGCCCTCAGTGCAGCCCATACAATGCTCCATGTCACTGCTTGGGTTGGAAATTGTTTTGCCTGCACTTCTTAGAATATATTGACCCCATAGACAAGAAGATGGGTTTGCATTTACAGGCACTGTTTGCTCCTTTCCATCGAGTGCATTGATGTGTGTAAATGGGGGTGGCTATGCATTTATTGGAGTCAATAGGTATGAAAATAACAATGGGAAGTTTTTCCTTACTTTTTTTAAATGTACATGGATATTTCATCAGAGAACTGTCACTGCTGCAGCCAACTCTTGCTTTTTGGAGCTGGATAAAAAAAAATAAATTATTAATTTGGAGGAATTGTGGATATCTAGATAACCCACGTTGCAACTGTAATGTGCAAGAGTTCACTGGTATCCAAACATGAGTTTACCAGCTACTTGTATTCTCCCTTGTTTTTATTCTTCATTTGTTTTTTCAAGGAAGAGCTACCTAAGAAAAATCTCATTATTCTTGTAAATAAGAAGATAAAATTGAGCAAAGTCAGACTTTTAGCAAAACAGAAATGATGTTGCCTCACATGAACTGTCAGCCAGTGTTGATGTGATCTCATGCTAAGTCAGGTATCTTGAGATCGTGCCCTCATTAACTGGAAGAAGGTCATTTTGGGTAACACATTCAGTGCATGAGATAAAGGAAAAAAGCAGCACGTCTGAGACAGAAAAGATTTAATGTCTTAGGATATGTGTGATTAAATCATTTTGTTTCAAACTCTGATTTTCATCAGATATTGACCTTTACAATCAGAGAAACAGCCTCACTGACATTGTCTGATAGGGATAAAGTCTGCTCTTCCACTGTAGCAGTTGCACAGTTATCTGTGTAATTGATACCACACAAGCCAATAAATTAATCCTGCTATTAAAAGAGAAAACAAAAACAAAACCGTAAGAGAACTTATCAAATAAAAGCCAGATCTTAATATATGTCAATGTTCTTTAGTAATTAATGAGTGTTGCATTTATAGCTCCTCTTGAGCAAAGGACTTCTACAATGATTTATGACTTGCTCCTGTTCCCATAGAGCAACAAAAGTTTCACAGTAAGACTCCAGAGCAGACTGAGACACGTTTTCAGGCACAGAAAGCTTCAACTTGTTGAGGCTTTTTCATTATCTGTGTTTTTCTTTTTATTTGGTGTAATCTCCAAGTTATTTTGAAGCAGTTGATTTGTTATAGATCAGCTGTGTTAGCTGAGGTGTATTCTGCAATGGAAGGTGTGACACTCCATAGCTGAGTCACTCATTTGGATTTGGTGTGAATTAGCGGGACTCTTAATGTTCATGAGCTTATCCTGCAGCACTGTGGTACTTGTAGTTCTTTTGACTTGTAAAATGTCAAGCCAGCTCATAGAAATACTCTGGTATCACAGGTTTCAGAATGAAGTTGATCAGTGGCTGCTGATCTAACATTGCTTTCCAGGTACCTTATTTTGTATTGCAGCTCTGAGCCTTTCACCTGGAAGTCACCAACTGGAGCAGGTGCCGTGGTTTAGGGGGAAATTCAAGAGGCTTTGTTACTAGCTGCTTATATAAATACTGAAGGCTTTGCTTAGTGCTGCAGCTTTTTATCAGTCACAAACACTCTTTTTAGCAAGCACTAACAGAGCCCAGTTTCTGGGAATAACTACTCTGAATCAAGGTATCAAGAACAAAGCCAAATATCTCACCCTTCTTTTACTGTTGCAGTTCTTAGAAGAAATTGTCCTGCAAGTTAAAACCCTGAGCAGAGAAGTATCTTTGCCTTCCTGTCTGTTCTCTTCTTAACCCCTTCTTAACCCCTCATGTCTCCTGGAACTGTTGCTGGGTCTAGTATTTTAGGACTGAAGAAAGAAATGTTCTGCATTTATCATATTTGCTTTTCTCTTGGTAAGACCTTCAACCTTCTTTTTGCCAAGTCCTAGCCTTTTCAGTTCCTCCTGCTAAGGCAGGTGATCTGGTTACTCGATGCCTTCTAAGTCTTAAGCTCATTTCTGAGCATTCCAACAGAAATGTTGTATTAATTTTCCTACAAAATGTGTTATGAGCAGTTTATTTTCCTGTTGTGTTCAGTTTGCTCCTGGTTTAGATGTATTGATACTCTGTTGAGATGTTTGGGTTATGAGAACCTGTTCTTGTGGTGACAGTTCCACTAGATTCAAAAGTAGGGTTTGCTTAACTATACTTATTAGAGGAGAAATTATAAGTGTGTGTCAAAGATCTATTGGAAAACCACGTTTGCAAGTGACATTCAGTGTGGTCAACATTCATTCAGTGTGGTCATTCAGTGTTGTTCAGTTGGAAGTAACAGTTCAGTTACTTCCACTGTAAATGCAAAAAGTCATGGAAATAGTTTGGCTGGGAAGGAGGTGCATTCACAGAAGGGTTCTAGCAACTAGTTCAACATGTGTCTTGCCACCTCATATTTGGATGCAAGTTCTCATGTCTGTCCTACATAACCATTTTGGTGCTTTGCTAGCTGGCAAAATGTGCAAATAATTCTAAAAGAGTCAAGCATCACAAGTATTTTAGAGAAAACTATTCTGTATCTTGCACACAATTCTGTGTTCTTAAATGTGACAAATATTTTTTATTTTCTCTATAGGATTTGATATTTGCCGTTCTCTTGATTCTGGTTTGTGGGGGGACCATTGAATTGTGGCATTATAAAGACATTTACAATGAGGAGATGATTCCCAGAAAAACGGACTATTAGCCAATTATTAAGTAGCAGTGATTCTTTATTTGCGGCGCCGGATGCATGGGGGATAACTCCTCCTAACATGCATGCATCCCTGGATATTTACAGCTCTTTTATAAGCCATTACATGCATATTCATTCCCTGGGGTGGGTATAGTATAATTAGTCCCAGGAAAAGGTGTGGTTATTATAATTATTTCCGAGAAATCATTATCATATCTCCCCTCCTCCTTGCGCCTGCGCATTGTAGCCTGGTGGTCGTGGGCAGGGGGCTCAGGGGGTCTCAGGGAGGAAGTAAGAAGTCTTCCTCCATCTGTCCGCAGTTTGACCCCCCTGGTTAGCGCAGACTCGGTGGGCATTTGGCCTGTGTCCGAACCGCACGACTGGCCTCAACTGGTCCTCCCCCGATCTTCCTCTATCCATCCTGAGTCCTTGCTGATAAGCACTTTGTTTTGCCTCAACATCCGTGAGAATGTGCATTCTCCAGGCCCCACATGCTTGGGATTTACGACCACCAGGTCACGCCGACCTATGTGCATGAGGCCCCCATAGACATACAGAAATGATACATGTCTTCCGTCGTAGGCTTTAGGCAAAGTACACAAGGAGCACCAGGTCACATAGACCTATGTGCATGAGGCCCCATAGACATACAGAAACGATACATGTTTTCAGTAGTTTTTGTAACTCTTATTTCAATCCCCTTTCACCACAAATTGGGCTTTTTATGAGACTTGAACTAATGAATATAAACACTGGATGACAGGCACAGGGGACCTGCCTATTCAGACTATGCCACCAGTCTGTCTAGTTATTGAGAGTAAGCACAGAACAGAAGAGAGTATCACAGAATATTAGGGGTTTGATGGCACCTCTGGAGATCATGTAGTCCAATCCCTTTGCTCAAGCAGGTTCACCTGGGCAGGTTGTACAAGCCATCAGTACACAGTGGGAAGTTCTCCGTTGTTGCAGATCTGTCAGTGATGTAAGGGTGAGGTGTCCTGGGGCCCAAGTCCAATCTGGGTAATCTGAGGGGTTCATCCTCTGTACAGTCCACAAGCCTCCTTCTCCAGAGCGCAGCATGATGGCCATTGTGGACCATTTACTGAGAGTCTAACCCTGTGTTTGAAGCAACTGGTTTTGTCCTAAGCAAAGAAAGGTGGGAGGAGATGTGTCATCTAGCACTCTGGGTGTGTGATCTGGCAGAGGAGTTCTCTCTACCAAAACTGTCTCTGTAATCATTTGTGAGATAAACTGCAGGCATCATACACAGCCAAATGAAATGGAAGTTGTAGCAAAGCTGGTCAAGGAGATTATAACAAAGGGACTCTTAAGTCAAGAGGATTTAATCTTTAACAAAAATAGTGTAATTGGTGACCCAGACTTTTGAGACAAAATTTTTGGCAAGTGAGTTTGAATTGAAGAAATGGTTTGTCTTGTTCAACCTGTCTCTTGCCAACTCAGTAATGTGCTGTTGGGACAGGTAGAAAAGGCTGCTTTCCAAAAATAAGCAGATATTATGCAATAAGCTTACTTATGTTAATAACTAAAAGACGGATGTACTATTTATTATCTGCTTTCAAATCCAAGTAGGCAGTCATACTGATGATTACTTTTTTTTTTCCTTCTAAAGGGAAATGTGGCGAGATGAACAGGACTCAGTATTTAGTGTTCTGCTTTAGATTCTACATCACTGCTTGATAATCAAGGAGAGATCCTGGCATGTGTTGCTAGAAGCTTTTCCATTGGCATCGTGCTTTGAATCAGTCTGACAAGCCATGTCAGGAGTCCTTTGCAGGATCCTTCTTGGAGGGCCTGCTTCTGGAGTTCTTACTGTAGCTAATGGAGTTCTTACTGTAGCTGGATAGAAAGTACCAAAGTCTTACTTTGTATTTTTTTTTGTCCTGATTCTGTTGGATGTAAAGCTGTCCTGAATGTAATGTCTGCTGTTGTAAACAGGAGTAATCTTAAAATTTATCCTGAATTTGAAAAAAGTGGCTTTAGATAAAACAGCTGCCGGATATAATTTGGAAGACTTGGCAGGCTTGGAGCAGGCTCAAAACACACTGACAAGTCCAGCAGTGGAAAAAAACCTTGTGTTTGCTGTCAGCTGATGTATCCTTCCCCTGCACTCTGGGTTATTCACACTGCCTCTCCTTAGGCACTTAATTTTGGTGTCTGAATTAGAAGCTCAGAGAAGGCTGGGCTCCCCACATTGCTGACAGAGTGAGCCCCTGCACCATGGCTGCTTACTGGAGGAATTTGACTTTGAAATTACAAGTGTGAGTTGAACGTGTGAGGTGAGGCGTGCGTTCTAGTGCCAGACTGGAGCTGCATGTTCTGGCTCATCCAACTATTTGCGATGAGTGACCCAAGGGCTTATCCACTTCCACTCACCTGCCTCATCATTCCTAGGTGACTTGTATTACCCAATAAAGGAGCACCACTGTCTGTATAAGGAACTTGCAGGTAATATTATACTAAGCACCAGATTCACGTGTCTGCAACATCAGTCACCTCAAAGAGGTTGTACAAATGTGAGTAGATGCATGTGGCTTTACCTAAGAGAAAGGCAGTATGTAAAATTTTGGCTTGTGGAGATACAGGGCTAGAAAATAAATTAAAACCTTGAGTAAATATGTTTTTATGTCACACTCAAAAATGCTCTTGAATAGGGTGGGTGACAATAGCACAGTGTCTCCTAGATGCAGGTGGAAGCAGCAGATAACTGCAGTGGCTGGAGCTGAGCAAACAGTCTCCTGCTGCTGGCACCCAGCCTGAGACCCTGCGGCTCCTTTGCAGGTGTTGCTGGGGGTCACGGAATTGCAGCCAGCGAGGCAGTTGGGAGCACTCGCTCTGTCTGCAGTGTACTTCACCCCAGAAAGTGTTTCAAATGCCACTTTTTAAACTTCAGAACATGTACTGTCATTTCTTTAACTTGGAGTTAATACAATTTCAAGTGGACTAACAATATA
>JANHGL010005770.1:6582-16718 GCA_024611195.1 Ceyx melanurus | reverse complement strand
AAAGAAAGAAAGAAAGAAAGAAAGAAAGAAAGAAAGAAAGAAAGAAAGAAAGAAAGAAAGAAAGAAAGAAAAGTGGACATAGGGCTTGCTTCCTCTCACGTGATTTTTACAGTGATGTAAGAGTGCTTTGCTTGGTGTGATCCTTGATTTTGCCCACATGAGTTAAATGAGAACCAGACACCTGTGCCACTCATCATACGCCTAAACCCAGTTTGGTGCTGCCTTCTTAAAGCTCTGTTTGAAGGCTAATGTTAAAATACTGTTTATCTTCTGTAGGTTCAGCAGATCTTCCACCTCAGATAGAAAACTTACTAGATCCTGTAGAACTTAATTCTGGTGTTGAGTTCAAGCCTTTTTGTATAGCAGCTGGGATCCCACTTCCTAAATCTGAAGAATTTAAACTCTTGAAACAAGATGGAACTGTCCTAAAGGTAGGCTCCTGATCAATTGCTTCCTGTTATTTCTGAGGTTTATATTGGCTTTATCTGTAGTTAATGCATACTATGGCTTTCAAGTATAATATGATTATTTAAATACTCTGAGATACCTCTTGAATTCATGAGCACATATGAAACTATGGAATTGGCCATTGAAGATGCTTTCTAATGATATCACTAAACTTGAGGTCCTATACTGTGAGAAAGCATCATGGGAGTATACCTAAATGACCACATTTTTTCAGGCCCTGTACATCTTTTGTCATTTCAGCCTGCCCTAATTGTTACCAGTAATCGCTCTGAAGCCATGTTTACAATTAATCAAATACAGCCCCGTGATACAGGAACCTGGGTCTGCAGTGTGCAGACAGTAGCAGGAATGGCAGAGAAACCATTTCAAGTTACAGTCAAAGGTAAAAGCATAAATCTCTCCTCATGTCCATGACTCTCTTATTTAATGGCAACTTTATACTCTAACATGTCAGAACTTACTGCTTTCTGCACTACAGGAAAATCTCTGAATAAATATCTACAGTCAGAATATAAACAGATGTTTTATAAGCAAGATATTAAGTGTATTGAAAAAATGTGCGAAGGTAAAGATTAGAAGAAAATACAATGTTTGGGGTTTTTTTTCTAAGTACCTAAACCATCAGCTTTAGGGTTTAAACTCCTACTTTGTAAAAGTTTTGAAGAACATCCCTAATTTTCCCATTGATCTAGCAAGATAAACTTTACTGATACAGGAAATTAAAAATCTTGTTTAATACTTGCATTCTTGCTCAGTTCCTCCTGTGCCACAGTATGCCCCAAGGCTGACAGACAGTGGACATAATTTTCTCATAATTGATATGAATGCTGAGTTACATCTTGGAGATGGCCCTGTTGTGTCAACAAAACTCCTGTACAAGCCAGCAAAACGTTATCAGTCCTGGATGTCTGTGGAAGGTAAGAGGACATTCCTTAATTTCCTTAAACACAAGCTTCATCTAAATGCTAAAACATAATGCACTATCTGCTCTTGATTAGACTCAAAAAACTACAGTCCATGAAATTTAAGTCTTTCATGACTGTATGCATGATTCTTTGTATATCACTATGTATAATAATGTGGATGTGGTGCAACAAGAGCAGTCCAAAGCATATATTCAGTGTTCAGTAATAAAAGGGTTCCCCCCACCTTCCTTAAGATAAACATCACTCAGTGTTGGGCCTGGATGTTGAAAGCTACCATGTAAGGAGTTCAACCTCTGGTTCCAAGTGCAGGCTGCAGTGGACCCACAGCCAGTGGCCAAACAGCCAAAGACTCCTGCAGCAGCACATGCAGAAGGGAGAGGGCCTAGTAACGTGTATGAACAGAAACTTGCAATGCCAGGGACCTGCAGGAGGGAGAGACTACCCCCTGAAGTCTGAGGTACCTTTGCAGAACTGCTCCCCTGCTCTGCAAACTGCCAAGAAGGAGGCCACTGGAGCCCCATAGAACAACCAGATCAACTCAGGAAAAGCGATGGGTTGTCACAGGAGGCAATGCTGCCAAGAGGGACAGATGCCCATCATCTGACCTGCTCTCTAGAGAGGAGTGCTGCTTACTGGGGACTTGTATCTGGCATGTCACCGACAGACTTCCATGCCTCATGCAGTCCCCTGGATGCTGTTACACGTGCATATGAGTGTAACAGCCAGAAGCAGTCTGAGGAGTAACCAAGAAGAATTACAGAGCCCAGGGAATGGTGTTAGGGGACTCTGGAGCACAGACAGCTTTTTCATCAACCCACCCAGTCAAAGGGAAGAGGTTAAAAAGGCCAGTTGTATATGGCAAATCAGCAAATGTTAATGGGACTACTGAAACACAAAGTGGTTTGGCTTCTTAGATCATTGGACTTGCGTAGAGAAACCTGTTCTCTGTGTGAGGAAGGGTTCCATCTGTCACAGAAAGGGAGCAGCATCTTTAGTCACAGGATTGCCAAGCTGATGAAGAGGGCTTTAAACTAAAGCTGCTAGGGGATGAGAACTTCAATCCATCCCACTCCTACCAGTTTGATGCCAATACCAGCAATAGATACCCAGAGCCTAGAAAGGGATCATAGATCATAAAGAGAGCACCTGAAGAACTGCAGGAAGGAACCCCAGCTACTACAGACAGTAATTCAGTTTTACTGGGGATCCAGTTCTAATGCCTCAACACAAACTCATATAGCATGGGGAATGAACAAGAGAAGTTAGAGATGTGGACACACCTGCAGGTCTATGATCTTATTGGTGTGATGGGGTTGTGGTGTGATGTCTCCTTTGACTGAAAGGTTGGAATGGAAGGATACAGGCTCTTCAGGAAGAACAGGCAGGAGAGCCAAAGAGAGGGTGTTGTTCTCTAGGTCAATGACCATGGAGCTATATCTGGGAATGGATGAGGAGCCAACTGAAAGCTAATGAATCATGATTAAAGGAATGGCAGGAAAAAGTGACATTACAGTGGAGGTCTGCTACAGGCCACCCAAGAAGGAAGACTGAGTGGATGAGGCTCTTTACAGACCAATAGGAGCACCCACACATTCACAAGCCCTGCTCCTCATGAAGACTTTGACCACCTCAGATAGTATCTGTTTGAGACAACACAGCAGGGCATAAGCAATCCAGGAGGTTCCTGAAAAGCATTAATGACAACTTCATTATTCAAATGATAAAGGACCCAATTAGGAGAGGTACTATGATGGAATGTGTTCTATCCAACAAGAAAAGGCTGGTGGTGAATGTGAAGCTCAAGGACAGCCTTGGCTGCAATGACTATGAAATTGTAGAGTTCATCAGGACACTGAGGATGGTGCTCAGCAAGCTTACCACCCTGCACTTTAAGAGACCAGACTTCGACCTCTTTAGGGATCTGCTCAGTAGAGGATCAGGAATGAAGTCCTGGAGAGAAGAGAGGTCCAAGAAATCTGGTCAATATTCAATGATCATCTCCTCCAAGCTCAGGAGTGATGTATCCAAACAAAGAAGTCAGACAACATTGCCAGTAGACCTTGCATGGATGAACATGGAGGATCTGAACAATCTCAGAGATAAGAAGGAAGGGTGGAAGCAAGGACAGGTAGCCTGGGTAGCCTGGGAGGAATACAGAGAAGTTGTAGGGAGGTTTGAGAAGATGTTCTTTAAGGTCCTTTCCAATGCAACCCATTCTGTTTTTCTATGGTATAGCAAAATTTGAGAAGTAGGGAGTATGGAGGTGTCCTGGAGTATCTACAATCTTTCTTTGTGAGTATTGTGCCCGCTGGTGCGACAAATATCATACCTAAGTATTTAGCAGGAATGGTATGGTCCAAGTGAAGACTGTGAATTAGATTACCTATTACAGTCCTGTTTCATCCTTTTATGTAAAGCTTAAAATATTATAGGAAACATTGCCGGAACTTTAGCAAGTAATAAACAACAGTTGTTAGTAATTCAAGATAAGCCAAGATCTGTGCATACAATGCACAATGCCTGAACAACTAGTCTTGTTCTATCCTGAAGGAAGGGCAGATGGAAACATCCTTTGGTCTAGGTTGCAGCTCAACTTAAAAATAAGTATTTTATACTTCTAAATAGTTTATCTATTATTTATCTTTTCTTACTTAACATTTTCTAACATGAGCTATTGCTTTACTTTCTCCTTTTGTTGTCAGTAAAAGGCATAACCAAAAGACTTGACAATCTGGAACCAAAAACCGAGTATCAATTTTGTGTTCAGCTGAGTCGGCAAGGGGAAGGTGGGGAGGGACACCCTGGACCACAGGCTAGCTTCACAACAGCTGCGCTTGGTAAGTCATCATCTTGGATTTTCTCTGTTGGTCTGTTACCTTACCACTCTCAGTTGAGAAAAAAATGCTGGAACTAAAACCTGTGTACAGTCTTTCAGCATAACCTCAGACAAAAAAAAAACAACAAAAAAACAACCCCAAAGAAAAAACAAAAACAAACAAACAAACAAACTTAAAGGAAAATAAAACAAACTACCAAAACCAAGGTGCAAGGTGGAGGTGAAGAAAACCAGAAAAACGCCAGAGCTGTTATTCTCCTTGATTTAGAAATGAAGTATCTGGGAAAGGAGAATTTACATATTCTGGCTGGCTATGCAGCAGAGTTGGAAATACAAATCACTTATTTTGCACACCAGCCCTTCCTTCTAATATCAAACCAGTACTTCTTCTTAGTATTAGATCATGTGCTTTAAAAATTAAAATGCCTGAACAAGCAGGAAAGCTTTTAGGCCACTGAAGGTAGATACAGCCCAAAGTGAATACAAACATAAAAAAAAAAATTAAGATTGCACCAGAACTAGCAAGAAAGCATAAGAGATGGCTTCTTATGCCTAAAAAGTGCATCTGCAACACTAATTCAGTGAAGAGACCCTTTTGTTGACTCAGTAGCTGCTGATAAGATACTTCGGAACTATCAACACCTTGTGATGTACTTTCTGTCAAATTGAGTGGGCTGGCAGGGAGACTTATCTTTTGTCACCCCAAGCTAGAGCAAGTAGTTGGGAATAACTAGTATTATCTTAGATTGCATACCAGATATTAAATGTAGTTATCTCTCTCACTGTGGCTTTTCCAAAGGTCTTCCTCCACCAGAAGGTCTCACTCTCTTTCCGAAAAGCATGACATCACTGAATTTATCATGGCATCCTTTAACACTGAGGACAGAGGATGACTTTCGTGTTGAAGTGGAAAGGAAGAGTGTGAAGGACAACAGTGATAAGAGCAGTGTTATTACTCAAGTGCCAGGAAATATGTCGACTCTGATCATCAAAGATCTCGAACCTAGACAGCAATACATGTGCAGGGTACGGGTGAACACCAGATCCCAAGGAGAATGGAGCAACTATCTGTATGCATGGACTTTCAGTGACAGTAAGTAACTGAATCACATTCTTCTGTTTAATCCTTCCTTATCCCCCCAGTGTCATTTAATGACTATGCTAAATGTCATCCTTTGTTCTAGTAACACTCAGTTCCTGATAATAACTTCTGGTTGTTAGTACTGTTATTATGAAGAGAGCTCAGTGTCCAAAGAAATAGTTATTCTGGAAACTATGAGGAGCTACTAGGTGAGGTGGTTGTGTTTGGTTGTTTGGGTTTTAAATGGGGAAAAAAAAATCTTGGAAATCTCTTGGATATAATTCTAGCACATATAGCATTGTTTTTCTTCCTCATAATGATGAATGAACAGAGTTCACTAGTCCAAGCTGGTTTGTTACTCAAAAAATAAATCAAACCCTGCAATTTGGCCTTGTAAATACATAAATAGTCAGCAGTTAAATAAGGAAGAGAAGAAGATGGGGTGGTTTGACCTTGGCTGGAAGCCAGGTACCCATCAATCCATTCTATTACTTCCCCCAGTTCCTCTCAGCTAGATCAGGGGGAATAAAATAAGGCGAAAATCACAGGTTAAGAAAAAGGCATTTTAATGAAAAGGCAAAGCAAGACAATGCACAGAAGCAAAATAAAACAAGGATTTATTTTCTACTTCCCATCAGCAGGTGATGCCTGGTCCTTTTCAGGAAGCAGAGCTCCAAACACATAGTGGTTGCTCTGGAGAACAAGCCGATGTACCCCCCTCCTCCTTTTCCCAGCTTTCATAGTTCAGCTGATGCATATGGTATGGAATATCCCTTTGGTTAGTTTGGGTCAGCTGTCACAGTCATGTCCCCTCCTGAATCTTGTTGACCCCATCCCACTGGGAGGGGCAATGTTGAAAACCAGCCTTGGTGCTATGTGGGCCCTGGCCAGCAGCAGCCACAACAGGGGTGTGTTATAAGCACCTCTCCAGCAAATAAGATGTTTCCAGAACCTTATCAGCAGCTCTCCATGCAAAGCACGGCACTGGGAGGGCTTCTATGGGGAGAATTAACTCCAGCTCAGTTAGACCCAATAAAGAAAGTAAAAAACCCTGTGAGCAAAGAGTGGTTAAGTTTGCTAAATTGAAGACCAATGACCATCCTGGAATCCACTGAGTGTGAGTAGTTTCATTTCATAATGTCTCAATGAATGTGTTATGTGAATAATATACCATCTGAAGAGATGCCCGTCTGAATGACTAATAGGTGCCATTGACCATACCACACACCTAGAAAGGTGGGTTCCTTCTTCCTTACAGGTTGAGAAAGCCCTTACTGAGATTCTGTATGTATTAGCAGAAGTATCAGTGCCTGTCATGGGGGACTCCAGTTTCCAGAGCTCTGCCAACACAGTGCACTAAGAATAAAGGTACTGTTTTCCAGGAGAAGGTATTTACCTTAGTAGTCATGTGTGTGTCCACAAGTGTAGCACTCAACCCTCGTGGTGGTTTTCTGATGGAATTTGTGGAAATGTTGGTATTCATTTATCTTCTTTCTAACATCCCAACCCCACAATTCCTGACAGGGAATTGTCCCTGAAGCAGTGAAAGTATAGGACTTAGGAATCACAGGGGATGATGATTCAGTATAGAAGGAAATTAACCCTTTCTGCATTAATCCGAAAGCAATCTTCTTGTCCTTGCATACAGCTCAGAAAATTCATATCTTCATCCAAGGACAGTGGTACACTGAATGCCACTACAACTTCTGCTGGAAGTACAGAGTACTGCAACATGCATGACAGCACATCTGATTCATACTATTGCATTCAGTTACCATAGCTCATCAACAAAATTCAGCTTCTCTTTAGAAAAGCAAAAGGATTAAGGAAACTGTTTGGCTCACTGTGGGATGGAGAAAGAGGTAGATTCACACTCCAATGCTTTGTGTGTGTTTGTGTTCATTCCCAGGAATCCCTCCTGCACCATACAACATCAGGTTTTCTAACACGACAGACACAACCTCAGTCATCTCTTGGACAACTGCTGAGGGTCATTCCATCTCCTCCATCATCATCAGCTACAAAGTTTACGGCAAGGCTGAGTACAACCACATTGATATAATCATAAAGAACACCAGCATTACTCAATACCATCTCAAAGGCCTTGAGCCAAACACTGTATACCAGGTTCAGATTAATGCTCAGAACAACATCGGCTTGAGCAACCCAAACACATCATTTGAACTGAGGACTCTTCCAGAAACTAAAGGTTGGTTATTGCAGCATGCTAGACTTGAACAAACCAGGGCCAATGGTATAACCTAGTTAGCTAAGGCAAAGTCATATATATGATTTTTTGTAATATTACTAGGATTTTGTTCTTAATTTTGACAAACAGCACAGCATCACCAAAATTCAGTTCACTGTATGGCATTGGAGAAATGACAACATGAAAAATGACATTTTTGGAAAACAAAAGGATGCATCTCTATGTTTTTATACCATTTACAAGACAGGATCATTTAGCTATACATTGTTCATGGCTGGAAATAATGATGAGCTCTTTATGTGCTTCCTCAACAGCTCCATATGAATCAAAAGGAGGCAAAATGCTGCTTATTGCTATCCTTGGATCTGCAGGGATGACCTGTGTAACAATTATCTTGGCCTTTCTCATCATGCTGCAGTTAAAGCGAGCCAACTTCCAGCGCCGAATGGCTCAGGCTTTCCAAAATGTGGTGGTGGGTTTCCAGCTCTCCTGTGTCAGTGTGGTTATTAATTTTGGCTCCATATTTTCCTGGTTTTCCCAATTTTTTTTTCCTTGACCTTCCCAGATACTGTCTTGTCAAATGAAGTTTCGCCAAAGATCTCCTTCATATGGATCTGTATATGTTTTTTCATAAACAGGGGGCCAGGAAGTAATCCAAAAATATGATCAGTGCCCAAGTGATACGGAATAGCCCCTGCTCCCTATTCTGAAACTATTCCCACAGAAGTATTTAATGGGAATTTGCAACTGAAGTAGAGATGTTTCCTTAAAGGTGTTTCCTTGCTTCTTCTTTCCTCAATCTTCCTACTGAGCCTGTTCAGCACTGGACTTAGTCAAGCTAATATGAAATAATCTCAAACCTCAGACTCAGAATTGATTCTGAGATGAGTTTTGCCAAATTACTTTTCCTGTCTCCTTCATCTTCAAGATGATCATAGAACTGTTCAGAAGGTCTAGGTAAACAAATTCACTTTTGCATAAATTAGGATCATGATTAATTTTACGGGTCTGGGCAGAAGAGTTTGAATCCGTTAGTGTCTAAAGTAGGTGTAATTGTAGGTGTCTACTGTATTCACTCTTATATAAGCAAGAGATGGATCAGGTTCTGTGTGTGTGTACATGAGTACATGTTTGGGGAGTGTAACCAGAGCATTGATCGCTAAAGTAGAAATCACAGTTAACATCATCTGCTTAACTCTGTTACAGAGGGAAGAGCCAGCTGTACAGTTTAACTCAGGTACTCTCACCCTGAGCAGGAAAGCCAAAAACAGCCCAGATCCCACTATTTATCCAGTTCTTGAGTGGAATGACATAAAATTTCAAGATGTGATTGGGGAAGGTAACTTTGGGCAAGTCCTGAAAGCACGCATTAAGAAAGATGGCTTACGCATGGATGCTGCGATTAAAAGGATGAAAGGTAGTAATGATCAGAGACTCTGAGACTGAACATTCTTTGTGGTGGTTTGTTCTAAGTGTTCACCTGTCATAAGAAATGCTTAGTAGAACTCTCCTACAGCTACAATAAATGTTTAAAGTTGCTAGTGAAATTGTATCAATAGGCCAAGATTTGTGCCCCAGAAAAGACTATAACTGTATTCTAACTATTATGTGTTTTTTCAATTCACAGGTCAATATGAACCTCATATGTGAGGTCACCTGTTAAAGTCTGAGACCTTAAAAAATGCATTTAATAGAGAGAACAGAGCTAGCCTTGGGGCACAGCATTTGCTCATCTTGTTTTACTGTAGCCATTCAGAGATAACTGTATCTATGCACCTATATATTTATATATTATGAGGATCACTCATTGTCTTCGTACTCATTTGGCTTGACTTCCACATTCTAGAGAGAAATACAATCCAAAGAATACTGTTAAAATGTACATATTTTCTTGCAAAATCATTATCTAGAGAAATTGGGAGACACTCTTAAGTATTAATATCATTTGAAAAACATCCAAGGTCTCCCTGGAGACAGAAATAATCAACAGCACAAATATGGAAAGATTTTAGGCATCTAGTTTTCATATGATCTGCTAAGACATTTTATATTCTCAAATAATAAGGGAAGTCACATGGTATATTAAGATGATTTATTTCTCTGCAGAGTAGTGCTACAGGCATTAGGTTCTCTCATTTTTTTTTTTCCTTTGATTGAAAAATCTTTTTTTAGTAAATACTAAAACACCTTAGAGTTATTCTATTGGTGCTGAAGCAGTGGTGCCCCAGGCAGGCCCCAGTCCTCATAATTAACAACGCCATCATAAATTCGGTTCAAAGGAAAGCATAAATGCATTCTTACTTCATTTTCAGAATATGCTTCAAAAGATGATCACAGAGACTTTGCTGGAGAACTTGAAGTTCTTTGTAAACTTGGTCATCATCCCAACATCATAAATCTTTTGGGAGCATGTGAACATCGGGGTAAGATACTCTTCAGTGAGGCACTCATTAATTTAAAATGAATTTAAAAAAACCTTCTGAGTACCTACATGTTGCGTAGTAGCCGGAGGAGGAGAAAGAGTGAGAAGAGACGACTTTCTTCACGTAGATGCCAAGAAGCCGTTATTTATTAATTTACAGCTCTGTTTATACCCTTTTAACCTCCAGACAATTG
>JANHGL010005768.1:64554-88062 GCA_024611195.1 Ceyx melanurus | reverse complement strand
ACAGACATCAATGTGCCTCTCCTTTTCCAGCCAGAGGGAAAAACATACTCTAACATTCCTAGCTTTGCTCCAGTAAAGGTGGGCATTTTAGCCAATTACACCCTTTCTCCAAATGCACACCAAGCAGCATGGGAGTGTGTGTGGGACTTGAGAACAGCCTCACTTTGGGTACTACTGGAATTGTAGCTGCCACTGGGGATTTAGCTTTGTATGATAAGGCTCCATGTCAAGTCCTGAAGGTTCTGAAGTCTCTGCCTCAGGAAAAAACACTGGTCTCAATTTCAAAAAGCTCCAGAGACTTAAATAACCCAAGAGCACCTAAAGCCCTTGCTTAGCTACCCTCTAAATGTAGAGGTGTGTGAAGTCCCTCGTCACCTATCTTTGCAACTGTCATCTTCTAGCCACCTGAAGCTTAGGCTTTTAGACAGCCTCAGCATTGTTCACCTCTCATTTATCATTCTGGGTTGTAAAGGAAGTCCTCCACACCTTGGGGTTTGCCTTAATCCACAAAAAACTTGTCCCTTGACCTTTTCACTTGTGAAGCTGGTCGTGGACACTCCAACTGGATTGGTGCCTACAGAAAACACAGCCAAGGAAGGTGGTCCCCCCCTCACCGACTTCCCCCAAGGACTGAAAGCTTAAAGCAGTCTCCAAGGATCTGGGAGACGCTGGTTCAGATCTTCGTCTACAGTAATTTGAAGCTGCATAAATAGCCAGCGTGCCAGAGAGAAGGTGAATGATAACGTCACAGGCCACACACCAAGCCTCCCCTTGGGATAAATGACTCAGAACGCTGTATTCCCACATAAGTGACCTGACCTCTAGCCGTCACCTTCTCCAGTTTGGTGAAGAGGTATTGCCAGCAAAGTGAAGCTGATTCCGTGGTGGGAAAGGCCGGGCCTGGAATACCAACGACGGCCTGGTCATGGCTCACACCCACTCTCACTGGAAACGGAAGATCTGCATTCAGATCTCCTCAAACATAAACAGGAATTAAGCTAAGGTCTCACACAACCCAGAGTACTTTCCAGTGATCCCATCTGTACCTCGAGGCTGTGGCTGGGAGAGTCATCACACCTTCTGGTGTTACGGATGCCATGAAAACCGTGTAGCAGATGTCCTGGCACCTTACAGACATGGTCACTCACTGGCTGCTGACTACCCAACAAGCAAGTAGGTACTGCCACCCTTACCAGCTGTAAGAAAGGCCTGGATTAGGTGCTTATGGTCCTCCAGGGCAGGACATGACAGAAAACAGAGTGCGGAGTTTGGTTTTCAGAATTTTTGTTACTAATAATGTCTCAGAAGCCAACAAGAGCTTAGCTTGACTTCTCTAGATTCAGTGGTGAAGCTACAGCAAATCAGCTGTTTGTTAATCAATACATTTAATTCCACATTTATTTCAGTGTTCAGAGTACTAAAGCATGTCTTACTTCTCAGAGTATGATTGTGCTGTCTAAAGTTTTAGACGTGCTTTTTTTTTTTTTCTTTACTGGCATCCTAGCCCACTAAGTAACAGTTTTCAGGTAGAGAGCATGCCATAAAATACAGCATTCTGGTCTGCGAAATACTTTGGGGATTAGCTCAAATCTAAAAGTAGCATCAGCTGCAACCCTTGTTTGCTCTCTGTTGCTTTGGTCTCGTGAAAATGTAATTTGCCCTGGTCTCTGTTTTCAACAGTTTGGTCCCCTGGCATCTTAACCTTTTGTTGCAGAGTTTGCAAAAATGACTGAAGGAACATTTCTCATCTTATGTGATAGACTGGGAAAAAAAGCATTTGAATGCTGCCAAAATGGAAGGTAGGGAGAGAAAGGGCATGTTTTTGGCAAACTCCTTTGGCAGGATGGAGATATTTTGTGGTAAACTGTCATTGTAATCGGAGGGATTTTAGACCAGACAGCTACAGCTGCTGTCAAAGAGAAAAGCCCCACATTTTTGCTGATCTTGCAACCCTGGATAACGTGTGTATTTGACACTGCCAGTAAAGCAAGGGGTTCTTCCAGAGGGCACTGCTGCTGTAGAGGGCAAAGCTATATATATTTTTCTATACCTTGATCTGTTTGTCCTAAGGGAACTCAAGCATCCAGGAAAGACTGAAGTTAGAAGCATGGGTGGAAGCTTTGGAGCCCACAGATATTTCTAAATCCAAATCACATCCTGGGGAAGTGAGTCTGGAAAGGGGCTTTCTCATGCTTTATGCTTTCCCAGCCATTTACACCACTCTGTGTTTTGCAGCACTATTCATACACCAGAAATGCAATGACTTATCAGAGATGAAGGCTATTTCATCTGTTAAGGAATTCAGTCTCAATGAAAAACTAATTGAGGGAAAAGGCAAAAATAGCAGCTGCAGCAGAACGAGTGCTGAACCATACATGCTGCTTTGTAGAAACCCGGTGTCAGAAAGGGCTCTTTGGAATGCAGCTCCAGCCTGTGAAGGACTGGGCTGCTGGGGAGGTCACAGGATTGTTACCTGACAGCAGCTCTGCCCTGGGAGGCCTCTATGTGAGGAGGTACAGGCTCTAGCACCATCAAAACCCACAGGCATGGCACACACAGAGCCTGCAACACAGCTGCCCTAGCACCACGGCTGGCATGCATTTTACCTGGAGGTCTTAGAATTATTTCACACTGCCATTTCTTGATCCTTGGCAGGGAGAATGTTTATACTGCTAGGTGTGCGTTAAGATATTTTTTCAGTACTTGCATTTTTCACAATAGGGATGTATCTTCAAGGAAAGAATCACCAACTATCTGCAAATGACTTAGTGGCCTGTACAAAAAGGAATAAACAAAACCAAAAGAAAAAAAAATGTATTTTCAGACACTCTTAAAGGAAAGCTACAGATTTTCTGTACTGCAAAGTACCGTACACTGCTTTGGAACAATGTCTTATTACAGATCCTGTGTGTCATGCTGTTCACTTGGCTGCTACAGTCTTCTGAGCATTTATCATGCACCTTTTCAAAGGCTACCTGGCACATTAATGCTTTACATTGCTTTAGCTGCATTACTGTCCTGACTTGTGCTCCTTCTTCATCATCCTGCTATGCTACAGTAACATCTGCTGGTGGAAAAATCTCTACTACAGTAAATGACCCTCAAATACCTAATAACTACTAAGCAACTTCTAGAGCGAGTTTAGCAAGCTGCTTTAAAAAAAAATAGTTCTAGGAAATGGTTTTAGGTGGTGTAGATTTCAAATAAGAAATTAGTTCAGATCATAGAAACAAACAAGAGGGGAGAAAGGTCAGTATTTTCCAGCAGAGGAGCAGAAATTCATTTCCGTAGTCTCAAAGTTATAAAAATATTCAGGGTTCCATATTTTTTTTCTGATCAAATATTAAAACTCTGCTTTCTTTTGTACAGAAGCAAGTCCAGAGAGCTGGGAAAATGTCAGTTCTGGAGCTGGGTATCAGGGAAAGAAAATTAATTGATATGGGGACATCTGCTTTTCTCTTTCTCACAAATGTGCTATCCTAAAAGGGGAGGCTCACGGAAACCACTTAGTGCATAGTGGTACATCAGTAGAAAAACCAGATTTCTAAAATTCAGAGGTCTGTCCAAGTTAGGACATGAAGGGCTGTGTTCAGATCAGGCACTTCGAGGCAAGCTGAATCTCCATGGATACATTAAACTGTAAAAAACGGAGGAATTGTGAAGCTTCCTTCACCACAACTGATGCCAAGCTAATGAGCATGCTTAGGAACAGACCTGTACAAGTGGTTTCTGTCCATTATGCAGAGCCCTTCACTGGGCATGGGATGGCTGGGCCGGAGACCTGCCTCTCTCACTTGCCTTTCCTCAGGCTTTTCTGGCAGCAAGGCTGAGGTGACATCAAAAGGCTCCTCCGTATGCCAGTGCCTGCGACTCTGCTTGCAATGAGGATTAATGACTTACTTTCTTCCCCTCCAGATCAGCCCCTCCATGCCTCTGGTGCATCCTAAAGTCCCCAGCAGATTATTTCCCACTGTCTCCCTGCAAATTCTGAATGAGATGGGAAAAGAAGGAAAACAGTTTAAAAAACCCCCATCTTTCAGCTGTGCCCGGGGACTCAGACAGTAAAGATTGATTTGGTGTCCCAGTCACAGGTGTGGGTGTTTTTTTAGCAGAGCAGGGAGGTGGAAAGTACTCAACAAAATAATCAGTTTTATTTAGTTCAAGCATTTCTTGTCAGGACTTACTGAGGAAAACAAAAAAATATTAAAAGAGCAAAAGCAGGAAAGGGCCATTTGGCTTATCTTGTTCACTTCCTGAAATCCAAACAAACTTTCAAAAAAATCAATATCACACCCTATCCATTCACCCCGTTTCCCTGCACCGAGGATGGGAGAGTCTAGACAAATCTGGGCTTTGGGAAACCTTTGGAACTTTTTCTGAAAATAGGTTCCAAATATTTTGTTAAAGGCTTTGAACACACTGGAAAACACTAACTGGGGGGTTGAGGAGGATTTTTGGTTTGTTTATTTGTTTTCACTCTAAGCACCATTGCCAAGAGCACAGGGGAAACAGGGTGGGAGGTCTGTGCCAGGGAGCAATTACTCACACGAGGCAGTCTCGGGGACTTCCTTGGGACCCCCTTTGCCAGCAGGGGCTCAGCCAGCATCCCCAAAAGCTCAGGGCCAGCTCCCATGGGATAAGATCTCCTCTCCAGCCCTTCCACACCAGCTGCTTGGGAAAAACTCCTGCCTTTATACTTCTCACTCCAGGTGCAGGGAAATGCTTTTCCAGAGTTTACGCACCTGGCCTTCCTCTGGCTGTGCCCTGTTGCTCCTCATTCTCTGTGAAGTCCACCCATATGACTCCTCTTTTTGGCAGGAGGCTTCTGGCCCCTCCAAGCTCCTGTGCCTGGAAACCAGGTCTGCAGGCGTACACAGGTAGGGCATTCAAGTAGGTGCCTAAAAGCCTCTGTGCACCTGGGATTTGCTTGCTCATGACCCAGCATGTAGTTTAACTAGTAACTGGCAGATTCCAGACTGGTGAAAATCCCATTCTTCTTCACAAGCCAGATAAAAAAAAATTAAAAAGCATCAGAGATACACACCATGACATTGGAGGGGAATTTGCTCTGAATGCATCTTCACCTTCTCTCCCTGCTCACTCATCTGGCCTCCTGCTGTGGTTGCCAGCTGATAATCATATCCCCCTTTTCTTGAATCCCACCCTGCACAAATACTCTGCTCTTTCTCATATCCTGATGGAAGAAATTCTCCAGAAGTGAGCCAGTCTTGCTGCTTGTCCCGGAAAACATACGACTGCTGACTTCATGCCACAGAATAGCTGGGACGTCTCTTCAGTCCGTGGAGATTTAATTGACAATTCACTGAGATAAGTGATGAAAGTCGGGCGCCTTCATTACACATTTGACTTCTTAATGTCTTAAGCTTTTCTTTTAAGAACTGGGGAAAAGGGCGTCCTAAATCCTAGCTGGTCTAAGTACTTTATCTAATCAACCCGTTTGCTTAAATGCAACAAAAATATATAGGAGTATTTCAAAACACATCGATTACTTCTGTCAACTTTTAGCTTTATTTTAAAAAATCTGCAAATCCTGATGCTGTAGAACATTTTTGACCAGCTCCATAAGGCAATGAACAATTTTACAAAAGCTATCAGGAACAAAATCATGGGGTGATGATTCTGGGAGGCAAGTAAGGATTTAAGGGAAAGTTTCTCTAGACAGGTAACATGAAGGAAGTTTTGCCCAGTTTCCAGTTAATGTGGAAATCAACAATTGTAACGTCACATTGTGAGATTCGGAATGAGCACAACGCCTTTAATGCTGTTTAGTGCAGGCTGGATGGCTCTGGGAAAATGTTAGCTCACCTGTTCCCCTGAAATACAGGCTGGGCTTCGGGAAAGTGTGGGAAATGCATGTAGATGTTTTTCACGCACTTCAGCACATTTTACATTTAGAAGTGAAAGAAGAGAGAGTGAAACCAGGGCAGAGCAATAGGCTTTGGTGGATCTGCACTTCTCAGATGTCTGAAACCAAGATGACATCCTGGGGAATTTATAAGGAATCTCTTTCGCCAATGAAACAAGGACCAGTTTCTAGTTTGGCCCGGCAAAGGAACAAGTTGGGCTACTTGCCTGAAAATATGGATTAAACTGTTAATAAATTAAGCCTAAGGAACAGCCAAAAATCACATCTTGCTGCTAAAATCTGTATTTGATTGAAAAATCCTGTGGTATGAATGAGAATGTTGTGCCAGTTATTTGTCGTTTGGATCGGCACTTAATTGTCTCTTCTGTGACCTGCTCTGTGCCAGGGCAGAGTGGAGGGGGGAGCCAAAACTTCCCTGTCCTCCCCCTCTGGCCTCTCTCCTGGCTCACACCCCACCACTTTTTTCATTAGCGAGCTAGAGCGTGCAAGTGGACCATGCCTCATTTCAGAAAGAGGAAGACAATTCCAAGCACTTAGCCAGTTTCTGGGGATGAACAGGCATAAATAGTCTTGGAAATGTCTGGAACTCCATTGATTCCTAAAACAAAACAAAACAAAAATAATCAAAGCCCTAGCCCACCCACGTATGGTCCTCATGATTACAAAGAGGTCTTCTGATGAGTGAAAAATAGAGGAGATGTTTTACACAGATTATGTGTTATATTTTTGATGGAAGCAGAGATAGGATTATAAAACACATCAGTCTGATACACACTGTCATCTGAAAAAAAAAGAATCCCCAGATACTGCTCCATGGGACTTTCCACTTTTCTGGCCAACAATCCCTTTAGACAGATTAGCTTCTGGAGGCCCTTCATCTGGTAATAGAGATTCAGTCAGGTAAATCTCACTGAGCACCACAGAGACAGAGGTACCTCTGGATGGATGAAAAAAGAGGTGTGGGGGAAAATGGACAAAACCAGTTTTTGAAGGTTGGCAAAACTAATCTGCCCCCTTTTGTTCATCACCACTTTTCAAAATATTACCAACACACAAATATTATCAACAAAAAAAGGTCAGGCTGGCAGAGCCTTAACCTGACACTCATGTTCTGTTTTGCTGGGTTTTTTTGTTGAGAGAGTGGGGTTTTCTGTTCCTCCTAGTCTAAGCTCCAGTGATCCATGCATCTCTAGATGTCGACACTTTAACCCAATAAAATCCCCTTGCCTAGTTTTCTGTCTTTTCAATTTTTAGTTCAAATTTCCCTTGTGAACTTGCAATTCATTCTCAGATCATTAATATCCTTTGCTGGCAAATCCTTCTCAATGTAAGAAGCAAGAGCTCTTGCCATCGGCTGATCTTCCTTCACCTCTTACTTCCAGTGAGGAATGTAACCTCAGATGCATTTTGATGTTTCCAGCCCCTATTTTTCATTGTCTCTGATTTGTAGTTGCATAATGGCCGCTTTACCTCAGTTATCAAGGCTATTTATTTGTTCTCACTCATTGCTGAAGTTTGCCTGTAAGCTCAATTTTTCTAGAGGGCTGGCATACAGGAGGCAGACTCAGGCAGCTGAGCATGAGCTTTCCTGACTATCCAGATGTGGCATAAGCCAAGAAAGTTCCCCCTCCTTCTGAGGAAATCAGGATGGGGAGGGGAAGGAAAAAAAAAGCAGCAGTAATCAAGTCTCAAGACCAGTTTAAGCAGAATGAATGGGTCTTTGTTCTCTAGGGCAGGGTTTGCACTTATATTTGCTGTGTTAGCCACGGTCATGATTTAATTGCACATCTTAATGACTTTTGGTGTTTCCCATAAAGACTCAGAAGCTGGAATCAAGGGACTCCATAAAGGCCTTTTAGATTCATTCAAAGCAAAAGGTAAACCTTTACTTTTGCAACAAAGAGGAAGCAAATTGTCTCCAAAAGGCTCCAAAACCCAAAGGAAAATAAAAGGAAATTGACATTTGTTAGTTTTTAAGAAGTCTCAGGATCTTTAAGCCACTCAGGATTTTGGAAGGTATGATGCTTTGATGCTGAAAATTGACAGTGCTGCCTTTGAGTGTGCTCTTGTGTTATGCTGAGACGAACTTGGAAGAAAGTGCATGGGCAGTCATAGTACTTGAGGATACATTGGCTGGTAGGGACTCGTTCAGTGTCGTAAATACAAGAGGCTACACACAAACCACATGGCGTGGATATTTCTATTTATAACGGAATTGTGCAAGTTGCTTCATGCTTTTCCACTCCTGTCAGCTGATTTCCAGGCAAATAATAAATCACATCTTTTCTTGTTCATATTCTGCAGAGGACCCGAAGCAGTGCAATAGCTAGCTAAAAGGAGAATGGTGTAAAATGGCAGTAAAAATCACCCCAGCTCCACCATTCATTTCCCCGCATTTGCTTTAGCCTGTCCCACATTTCAAAAACAACCCAATCGTTTTCTAATATCATACCTCGGGCACTTCAGGTCCTTCTGCCTGGTTTGCTAAGAACAGCTTTGGGGTGTGGAGAGATTGAAGGCTGCATTTAGTGCCGGTTGTGCCTGAAGATAATGTTTTATCAGTCAGAGAGATTTTTAAGGCCACCTGTCTCCAGGCGCACGGGCTGGCACGGTGGTGCCTGGCTGGCGTTTGCAAGTGCCAGGGCGCTGCAGGTGCCCCCGCTCCGGCAGCTCCGCCCGTAACCTCCCCCAGCGGCGGAGCTGGAAGCGCTGGCGGCACGGCTGAGAAACAGCGATGCTGCCCTCTCGCGGCCACGGCAGCGCCTTGCAGCAAGTTCCGGCCCCGCTCACGGGATAGCGCGGGGGGCGGTCCCGCGTCTCTGCACCCGGCAGAGCCTCGACGCGGTGCCTCGGGGAGCCGACCCCCGCCGCAGTGACCGCAGAGCCCGACTCCAGCCTTTCGCTGAGCCAGGAGCCTGTCCAAAGAGCAAAGGCGCTCGCGGCTTTCTGCCGGCTTGACAGCAATGCAGTAAATTGCAATGTACTGCTCCGCAATGGCGGAGCCTGGAGCTGAGCTGCGCCCTGCGCTGGCCGGCAGCCGAGAGGGGTCCGGCCCCTCGGCCCCGTGGGCATCGCCGGTCTGCGCTCTCGGTCCGAGACGGCTCAGATCCCGGAGGACACCTGCCCTCTGCAAGGTCCTAGTCAGTCCCGATGAAGTGATTTTTTTTTTTTCCCCCCTCATTTTTGGATGAGGCTTCAAGAGAGGAATTTGGATATCCCGTCACTTTCCAAAAGCTTTCATTAAAACAGCCCATAAAAGCGGTCTCTGGAAACTTTAGGAGGCCTTTAAGAAAAAAAGTTAAAATTAAAATTCAGTTTTATTGAACGAATGGGCAACACTGAAAATATTCAAAAAATTAAAATTAATTTGAAAATAATTAAAAATAAGTTCTGGGAAATATTAAAGAAGCATTAAAAATTGCAAAGGCAATTTACTATGAGCAGGTGTTTGAAATAATTGGGGGAGAAAAAGGGTAGACCATTAATTAATTAGTTATTAATGTCCTTTTTTTTCCTGTAGTCAACATTTTTAACCATATGAACTTAGTGAACACATTTTAAAAGTGTGGAGCTGCTTTACAGACGCATACAGGGAGCTGAGTTATTTTATCCCCGTTTTATTTTACTTTTGCCAGTGGTGTACATTTAGCAGGGGCTGTTGAGAGGATCAAGGTACTATGGAAAAGTCTTCCTGGTCAACTATAAAGCACAGACTCTAATATTTTCAGGACAAAAACTTCTGCCTGAGGGTCAAAGGCACTGAAAATTAAAGCACAGAGCCTGGCCTTAAGGAAGGCAAGCAAAGAGCAAATGTGTAAGGCTGGTCGAGCACAGGAAACCACTCCGGGGCTTCACCCAGGGTTTTGGGACAGCTCCTGAAGTCACTTGGACACTCGACCCCTGCAGCCTCTCTGCTGGAGCCCGAGCACAGACTCAAGACGTGGCTTTGGCTCTGCAATGTTCTTACCAGCACCGATATGAGATTTTTCAGCATTAAGGAAACAAAAGCCCACTCACCTCTCACCTGTGTGCACAGGAAGAACGTGGAGAAAGGCTCTGCCTGGCCTGACACGGCGCTGGTGAAATGATTGGTGCTCATGGAACTCTTACCAGCTTAATCAGGAGGGTGTCTCATATCTTAGACCTTAACCTGCAAAGCTCAGGCTCATCAAATACTGGCTGATGTTAAATGGGAGCCTTCCAGTGTAAGAAGGCAAAGATCCTCCTCAAGCACGGTGACTGTCCTAAGTGTTGCAACCACAGCTGTGTGTAAACCACCCAGAAAACACGAGTTGCCAGTGCCAGTCACAGGCTGCTTCCTGCCTTCTCACCCTGGAACTTTTTTCTCAAGTTTTGCTCTTGCTCTTCATTTTTTTTCACTAGCCAGCCCCACTGAAGGCTGATTTAATGCTGCAGGAAACACTCCTGGTAGGAAACAGTTCTTCTGATTTCAGGCTGTTTCATTAGTCAGTGAATTCCTAGATGGGTAACTAAAGTGCATTCCCCAGGCAGCAATACTGAGTAACAAGCCAACAGTCCAAGTGTGACAATTTGGAGAAAAGAGTGAAGCCAGGTCCCCTGAGTGACAAGTGCCAGAAATGTCAGTAACCTTTCCTCCCTCTTCACCCAGTCTGACCTGCAGCAAATCTGCAGCTGAGAGCCCCTCGGGTCCCAGTCACTTGCAGAGAGAGCCAAGGCTTTCTCACCAAGAGTGAGTACAAGCTAGGAGCCTGAGCAAGACTTCATCTGAGCTGTATTTGTTTCAATAGAAACTAGTTTTCTTTTACTCTTGTGTATCTGCAGACAGCAGTCAGGAAAATACCATGTCTCTGGTACTTACTAGTATAATGACAGGCACATTAAATACGGCAAACAAAAACCCTGGAGTAAACAAAATCAGCATTTATTCCTCAGTCATCTTTTTACAAGATTGCTTCATGTCTTTCACAAAACAACACATACCAGAGATACACGAGATCATCTATAGATACATGACCCAAAGTGACACGGTGCACCAAAACCACCTGCTTCAGCACTTACTTCTCACGGGCCTGTCATCTACAGTTCAGAGAAGCTGCTGTGGGGTGCACAACCCTTACTTCTGCTGCACCAACCTGTGATCACTAGCTCTGCAAATATAGCTAAACAGCATTATTTACAAATGATCTCTACCAGACTACATCTAAGATTTTCAACAGGTAGGCAGTTGCTCAGCTACCAAGCCTTCATGGAAGGTGAAACAGTCTACTTCCCTAAACGATTCATGCAGTGTTTAGTTCTGTTCACACAAGACACAGACAAGCAGCTACTGGGGATGATCAAAGTACCGTGTGAAGACGTGTGGTTGTCCCAGAAGGAGTCTGGAGGAGCATTCTCATGCATTCATCATTACTGTGGGCTTGACACTTAAGCAAAGCTTCCATTGCTATCATCTGTGAGGAGTCCACAGGCTAAGTCTTAGCCTTGGTGGGGCAGGGGAAAGGTACAGGATACTTCCAGGTTCCCACCAGCAGAGAGATGACAAACACCTGCTTTTGTCACAGCTCCTGCTGGTGGTGGCCACTTTACTGAAAGAGGCCATCAGTGATTTGCAATGTCAGCATTAACCTGAAGGTCCTAAAATACCTTGACTCTTACTACAGCAATTTAATCACTCCATAAAAACTGTACCTTGATTGAGATTCATTAACTGTTAAAGAATTAAGTTTTTTTATTTTTACCGGTCAGGACTGGTACAAAGTAAATGTTGGTTTTTTTTGACAGGGTGCACGTGTTAAACTGGGCTCTTGTTCTACTCACACCACAACATGTGAATTAAGCACTTCCCTTATTTAATTCTGTGGAGCTGCACTGTTATTCCTGGTTAGAATCAAGCTATAGCACAATATGGCTTTGACGGTATTCAGCTTCTGACATTAGAAAGAATATGAATAAGAAATTAAGAAGTAGCTTCTGTTGTAATTTCCAGAGTGGTTGTTATCACAGACTGGCACCTGCTTCTGCTTGGATATCTTTCTGCAGCAAAGTTTTTTACCCATTTCATAAGCCTCCAGGATATTTAATGTGCAAAAAGAGCTTGAAAGCCACTAGTGTCTCACTAAATAAATTTGCTTCTAATTTACATGCAACAAAAATGATAATCAACTCACATAGGTGCAGTTGACTTATTAGAACCCAGTCAACTTATTATTACGATCTAGAACAAAATAATGATGTCTCACAACAATAATACAGCAATCTCAACTACTAGTCATTAGAGAATGTATTTAAAGAAAACAGAACCCAAACCAAACTTGCACACACATGCACACACATAAAACAGTGTGCTGCTACAAGTGCAATGAGACAGAATTAGAAAGCAACTACAAAGAGGTTGCATCAGTATTAAACTAAAATTACAACAGTCAGAAAAAGAGAGAAACAAACATTTCAAGACATTTTCCTTAGGCACATTGCTATACATGTGAAAATCATATCACAGTATAATTATTTTACCCTTGATAATGATAGTCATCTTTGAGATATGCCTTCCTTTTGACTCGGAATCTGTGAGGCCATAACAGCAAGTACGTTTGGGATCTTTCCTCCTCCAGTGGACAATCACAGGCCCATACTTGGGCTTAAGCCTGGGCACCAAGTGGCACCTTCAGTCACTGCAGACACTTGCTCAGTCCAACCTCATCCTCCACTACAGCAGCTGTTCCAAGGATGAAGCAGTGAAGCAGTTTACTGATAAGAGTCAAAGCGTGACCATCATTATCCATGTTGGTAAGAAGGAAAGTTAAACTCCTTGAGTACACTGGCACACTGACCAGCTGCACAAGAAAGGGGTGCACCCTCCTCAACCCATGTCTTCTGAAAGGGCCCAGCTTTCCAAAGTGTGTCAAGCTCTTCCACCCTCCCTAGAAATTCATGTGTGCATATTTCTGACACAGGAATACCCACAATTCTGACCCGCTGTACAGGTGAAGTCTATGGATATGCCTAATAAAGGCCACATTCTCCTACGGCTCTTGGAGGATTTGTGGCTGACTAAGAGCAATGCACTCTAACACAGGACTGATCTTTATGGCACTAAGCTCTTAATTATTACTCAGATGTATATACCCACAATTAATAAATCCTCTTAAGTCAACCGAGCAACAAAGCAGATAAGACTGTAGTCACACCGTTATTTTAGTATAGTAAGATTCAAAATGACATGCAATTTATTCATACCCACATAAAATCTAACACAGGAAAAACAAAACCCAGAACCTAACCGTACAATACTGGCACTAAAGTGTGTAATGAGATCTTATCATTCCAAAGCAGTCTGCTGCATTTTAGTCTGATCATTGAGTTATCCACTGTACAAAAACAGACAGTATCTTGAAGGCAATCAAAACAGGAGTAGGAACTCCAGCCTTAACAGAAAGATAGCTTTTCTATTTATATATAATTGATTACTAAAACTAAGCAGCTTGGTTTGTCTGAAAGTCATATGTTCATTTTCTTGCTTTGAGACTGTTTACTCTTTTACCAAAGAAACTTGCATTCTGGTACTTAAAGTTTATTTTAGTTAAGACTACAGATAAGGATTTGAAGGCAGCAGGACTCTACATGGCATCATAGTTACATCTTGAGTCACTGTGTGATAGTAGTGGGTCTCGTATTTGCAACAACTAGTATAACACATCAGTATTTCTTAGATTTCACAGATGTAAGAAACTGTGTTCATTTACAGGAGCAGTCTTAAGAGACCTACTACAATGGCTTTAAAATGTTGGATCAATCTGGCTGTAGAGAATGTCATGGCCATGATGTTCTATTAATGTTCTTTTATTTCAATAAGCATGCTATCCAGAAAGGACAGAGGTCTGAAAAACAGTTCATTGGGTGGTGATGAATTGTACTGCTTTGTCTTTATGTTGATCCCCTTTTAAAAAATGATGTAATTTAAATACGAATATGTATGAAATAGATAAATATATAGAGATAGCTATGTTAATATGTAGTTTGATCAGAACTGGATTACTCAAAGAAGCTATAAAGGCACAACAATAAATCACTGTGTTTTGCATTTATATAGTTCCGAAGCCAAGCAGTCAGAAAGCGATATGCAGCACAGAGGTAAGCCTCACTATTTTAGCTTCACAGCCTAGGCAACTAAGACTTGGCTTCACTTAATGATCAGCCATACTCAAGCAATCTCAGGTAAAGAATTCAGCTGTTCTCACTCCCAGTTTTTTCTCTATTTAAGAATCAGAAAGACTTGGGAGCAAAGTAAAAAACTTTAGAAAAACAGGATTTTCACTTGGGCCTGTACCCAAAGATTATAATAAGCAGAGGACTGACTCTCCATGTGCCAGTGGTCATAATCAGTAATATTAGCATTAAACAAATTAGCTTGTATAAAAATCACCCTTTATTAAAATAACTCTGAATTATACTTGCCTATTGGAGAACAGAGTCTGCATGAGTATAAGTGAATAGTGCCTTGTCTTCGTTGTTTAATTAATCCAAGTGTAGTTAAAGTGAACAGTCATTCATCAGGCTAAAAAATCCTAAAATGTATTGTATCACAGTTGCAGCAAATTTACCTATGTGCAAGGAAAGCCTTATTTCTCATTTCCACGTTAACATGGCTGTAACTTTGGTTGAACTAATCCCTAGCTCATTTTAGTGTGATAGGAAAAACAAGCTTCAAATCTTCTATATAAGGCAGCTTAAAATTGGCTGCATTATGACTCCAGTGTCAAATCAACCTTGGCTACAGATACTACACAGTGGCAGACTACCTTCTGGGCTGAGAGAAGACTTTAACCTGATAGTTTGAACCCTAAGGAGCCTTCAATAAGTAAATGAGAATATAAGACAAGATACAGAAAAGTTTGTTATAAATCCAAGACACTGAGAACATGATCTTTCAGAAGAAAGACCTTCCTCAACCTAGCGAAATACTTATTCTGACAGCTGAATAGAGAAGCAGCAGCTCAGCAGTGCTGGGACTTGTCCTGCAGCTAGAGTGCTGTTGGTCCATTTAGTAGAAGTCTCGGTCACGGCAGAAGGGTAAAGCACCAAGACTGCTGATAATATCAAAACTCTTAGCAGCAGTAACCACACAGCAGCTTTTCTGCAAAGTAAACAAAACAAGAACCCAGTTAATTCAGCAGTATACTTTTTTATACGGTCAAGTGTTCTAGGACAACCACATGGTGATTGTGCATAAGCACATAAAGCAGTGTTGAAGCTCCCTAATCACAGTGTTCCTTCAGTCACTTTTTTGTGACATGTTTTATACAATATTAAAAGGACGAGGCTTCTTTGTTAAGTGTAGAAATTACCACATCAGGCAGTTATGTGGCTTCACAGAGCATGATGGAGGATGTAATAATGGTACCTTAGCCCTCACTGAACTCCAGTGCACCATGGAAAGGCAGAATCAAGTCTGTGAGATAGCTCATTTAATGATCCTTAACTTCTGTGTTGCTACACTACATTGTTTAAAAATCTGCTCTAATCTTACTTAGTCAAAACAGAAAAAAAAAATTCAACCTCTCACAATGCTCTCTATTTTATGTGTTTCAGGACAAAACTTGTTGCAAGCAAAACCCGGGACACCATTATCCCTACCAAGCATTTGATGGATTATGGAAACATTCAAAACTTGCTTGTGGTGAAAAGTAGACTGCTTTTTTTTTGGCATCCTTGTTGTTACTCATGATGCATGACTAAAAGGAAGTGGTTTTACAGTATGTGTGTTCTCAGACTCATTCACATCTTGACCCTCCACTGAGTTTTACCCAGAGATGTCCCCAGAACCCAGTGGTTCCTATGGTCTGTAAACAAAGGCACTGACTTCTGTGGTAGTTGGTAGAAGTGTCTGTGGGAATTGGTGTACTGGTTTTTGGAGATACTGTACTGCTTGAGGTAGCCTGATTTCAAAGTGGCTGAGTGAGTATGCTTTGGTCATAGTCCAGAGACAGAACATGAGAGTAGACTTCAGTCTCCCTGCATCCCCTGAGGAGGCAACCAAGCCAGCCTGAGAACCACTAATGAAGTGTTTGATAATGAAAGGGAAAAGACAAGGAGCCAGAAAAGAAACAAAAAAAAAAAAAAAGGAAAAATAAGGCCAGAGAAAGATGCTCTGTCAAAAACTGCTTGAGTTGCTACAGGCTCAAAGGGCAGAGAAATATCCCCACACACTGGGTCACCGTAAGTGTGAAGCAGCTTCCTTTTGCAGACACCTTGTTTTCTTTACAGTTAGTAGAGATGCCCTGAGGGACTGGTCCATGCTTCTGCTAAAAAGTAATTACTTTTCATTTTTCTACCCTTTTTAAAGCATACTCCTAACCACAGCATGAAAACCTGAAAGCTTTCAACACAAAAAAATTATTGGGTGAAATCCTGCCCCATGAGAGCCAGTGGGAGCATAACCATTGCCTCTAAAATGGCCAGGGTTTGCAGCACTTAAGGGTCCACATATATGATTTTTCCTTTGCACACGACTGTGACTTGGTACAAGTGATAGGGCCAGTTCACATGTTGAATGGTTTTGAGACAACAGCAGGGTTAGTGGTTGTGAATACAGTTTGGACTGTGCACTACTGACTATGCAAGGTTTATAGCTGCCCACTGATCCCTTCCACAAGGGCTACAGTATTTAAGCCTGAAAAAACCACTTGGGACCCCAAACAAACCTTCTGTTTGGCAGCTCTTTCAGAGAGGTTACTGAGCCGTGGGTGCTTGGGACACACAGTCACCTTCAGCGTTCTTCTGAGGGAAAAGAAAAAACCCAAACAAATAAAACCACAAACAAACAAAAAAACCCAAACCAAACAAAAATAATAAAAACCCACAAAGAAAGAAAACAAAAAACCCAAACAGAAACAAACCAAACCAAACAGCCCCCAAACAAACACAAACCAATAAAACAAGATGCCATAATTGGAACATTAACTGGAGGTCAAATCCATCTCACCCTCAGTTAAGGCAATAGCAGAACACTGCACAGCAGTATGTTTAATGACACTACTTCACAAAGCACAAGTATGAACAAAAACTACTGAGGGAGGAGCTACAAAGACAAGGTGAGTTGTAGGGTTTATTAGGGCAGGGTTCTCCCAGAAGCAGCAAGAAGCAGTCCAGCAGGGAAGCAGCCTGTGTTCAGCCCCTTCCCCAGGCTGCAGGAACCTGAGCTTCACCAGAGCACAGCTGAAGGATGGCAGGATGAAATCTAACAGCACTCATGGCGACTTGGGGGACTTAGAGAGCCTAAAAGGGTTTCCAAAGCATGAAGCAGATTCACCCCCAAATGGAAATCTCCTTTCCTATTGTAATACAGAGCTATTTTTGTAAGTAGTCTCATTTTGCTAAGAAATGGATCTGCTCAGCAACACACAGCAATTCCAGGATCTTGTATTTCTTCCCAGACATGTAAGAACTGATGAGCAAGTGTGAGCATGCCAATTATAAAATAAGCAAGGGGACACACGTGGCTCATACTGGAAAGAAATGCAGCAGCAAGGAAAATTTAAGAAAAATGTCAAAGCAAATAGTGAGGTGGCAACACAGGAAGGCAAAAGCAGATCTACAACACACAAGGATATTTAAATTTAGGGACCTGGAGTCTGCAGTGGAGCTTGTGGTCTGACAACCATGGGTGTTTTAAGGCAGCAGTTGCACTTATTCTCCAGCTAAAGGAAAATCAGAATGCTATTAAGTGTTTTTCATCTTACATTTCAACAATTATCTCCTACAGGTCATGTGTTCTGCCATCATGCAATGCTGTTATTTCAGGACACTACACCAGATGGCAGTTAAAACATGAAGTAAGCATACTTTGCTTCACAGCAAAAATGCATTCAGGTAACTTCACAGCATTTTATGGACACAAAGAACAACATCAATGAAATGCCATTATTCTCTGTGGATATGAACTTAATCTAAGTCATAATAGCTCTGCAATGATGCAGCACAAGTGACACAACTGACACGATGGCATGGAACACATGTTTCAAGATACAGGGATTATGTACCATTTTTCCTTGATGAGAAGCTTTGAGATGAAATCTTTGGCCTGATCAGAAATACCTCGAAATTCTGCATCTTCAAAATCCCAGCTACAGGACAGGATATTGTTGAGAGTCTCATTGTCATCATCACCCAAAAAAGGAGACAATCCACTGAGGCTAAAGTAAAAAGAAATATGTTCAATCCTCATGTCTCTTCCCCTTCCTATACATGACCTTAAATGTGCCACCCATGATTGTTCCATCACTCTTGTCTAATCTTGCAACATCTTGCCCAAGAAAGTCTCCAGACTGTTCTCATTTCCTCTTCCTTTTACATGTTTAAACAATCACCTTTCTTCCCTAACCAATCCAAGCACTACTGTCTTTCATTGTAGGTCATTATTTTCTAGACTTCTGACCACTTTTGCACATTCCTACTAGGAACTTACCAAGTGGTCTACATTATTCTGCAAGTGTGATGCTCAAACACTCATGACACATGTGCAACGAAAACAAAGAAGAAATGTTCATGGTGATTTGAAAAGAGGAGAGAGAACTGAACACAAAATTTGTAAAGAAGCTTACATTTTCAGATTTTGCCAGGCTTCCAGTATAACAAAAATGTGGATGACTGACACCATTCATCCTAGAAACAGCTTACAAAGCAGATAATTAATCCTACTTACAGCATATAAGCGATGACTCCTACACTCCACATATCTGTAGGAAAGGAGACACACTCATAATTCACAACTTCAGGAGCAAGAAATTCTGGAGTCCCAAAGTTAACTCTAAGTTTTTCCCTGGGTTTATATCTAAGAAATGGAAACATTAACAGAGACCATCAATTACAGCTCTAATTAAAGTTGCATCATAAGTTGTCTAGCATTTTGAAGGATTTCAGAAGCATACAGGAAATTCAGTAGAAAACCAAGGACAACAGAAGTATAAAGTAAAAAATAAACAGAATGAAAAGTGTTTTCAAGCTTTATGTCACACTTTAGGGCAAAACTCAACTGCTACAACAAAGAAGAATACTCAGATTTCAAGGACTCTTCAGACCAGCTGTTATCACCTTTTTGGGACTTCTCCATGTCTAGGCATGAAATTTTTAAACCAGTATATCCTTCACTGAAGTTATGGCAACTAATGAACTAGAAAGTCATATAGCATGGGATATTTTATAACAGCCCTTGATGGTCTCTTCCACTCTCTTTTGAAGAATCTCGTAACATTGGAGACAAGAAATAAGATGTACCAGTGGTTTTGCCCATTTTAGCTTATGTGCATGCTTAGAATCAACCCTTTTTCAACCTGCTGCTACCTGAAAAAAAGGCGTCCAAACAAGTATTTTTTATGCAGCTTCAAACATTCCTCATTAAAAGACATCCCTGGTTAAAAGGGAGATATTAGAATTGTTCTAAGAACACTAGGACACCATTATGTATCAAATATGCCATTGTAGAGATGAAATACTTTCTTCATTGTTTCCTAATTCATTTATGTTTAGAAAGAACACATGCACATACCTTCTTGCCAGTCCAAAATCAATAATTTTTATTTGATTTGCTGCTCGGTTCACACAGAGGATATTCTCAGGCTGCCAAGAGAAACCAAAAAACACTTTCATGAGAAACAAGTATGGAAAACTGGTTTTTAGCAAACTGCAGGGAGAAAAACACTAAAACCACCACAAACACCTTGTAAGCACCTTTTGCTTTCCTCCTTGTTCAGATTTCCCAGTGTGGGTACCCTGCCCCTGCTATCACTGGACAGCTGGGTTGAATGTTCTGTGCCTTGAAATGGCTTTTTCTTCTCCCTGGCTATTCAGTTTGACATAAAGTAGAACTCATTAAGGGGAGAGGGACACAGAATTCCAAAGAGGGGTTTCTGGATACTAGCACTGCGATTCTGCAGACCTTAATAAGCTGACTTTGTTTAAAAAACAAAACAAAACAAACCACCCAACAGCAGTGACACATAAACCCAAACCAACAAAAAAACCCCAAACCAAACAAAAATCCACTACAACATAAACCCAAGACACACAAATTTGTTGGGCTTTGAAGTTTATCTTACAGCTTTAAGTTTCTGAGTTCCTGAACGTGCTGGCACTAACTGACAGAACACTGACACATCAAGCTAGTCACATCGACTTCCATGTTCTTCACAGATATTTCAGCAAGTGATAGGATTCAAAGGTTAAATCTCTCTGGATTTTAATAGGGCCAAATGCTGTTCTTCACTTCCCTGGCAGGAATGCCAGGAACTTTGTTGCAAAGCTCAGGGATCATGAAGAAGCTTTATAGCTAGTCACAAAACTGAAGATATCATCCTGTTTTACTCCTGCATTATACAGGGGTAAGAAACAAGTCTATTATTTGATGAAAACCTGGGTTAAGGGAGAAAGAGTCAGCTCAAAAGTACAGTCTAATGAAAAATACCTTTACAGCAAAAGTTTTCTAAGGGGTGGCAGCTAGCCATTAGAAGCCAACCACGAGAATCCGCTAAGCTGTAACAGCCTACCATTAAGAATAAGCATTTCCACAGCTGACACTGTACAAAACGTGCATCTTCTCTACCTTGAGATCCAAGTGAAGAATGTACATTTGGTGCATGTACTGAATTCCCTCACAGATGTGTTTCATGAACAAGATAGTATCCATCTCTGTCAAATTGTAGTTTTCATCAATAATTCGGTCAAATAACTCTCCTCCTTCCACACTGATGAGAGAAAGACAATATTAAGTGATGACCCAGTCCAAACCCAATCTCATGCATTTAGAGTAATACAGAATTTATGCTACTGGCTATTTTAATAATTCACAGTTAAATTCAGTAAGGTGGGTCTACAATATGAGCTTGTACTCTGATCTGAACTTTCCAAGGAAAGTATTCTGATTCATACTGGCCTGAACTTCTTCAAGGTCTGAGAGTCCAGTCTCCCATCCACTGATGAAAGTCTTGACACTTGAACCTTATACTGTCTTCAGTCACCATTTTTTTATTAGTGAAATTAATGAAGTAACATGGAAAACCGAGACATCATGCTGGAGAATCTGCATTTAAACCTGTGGTTTCCTCCCTCCGAGTTTAAAAGGGATATATGATCAAAAATTTAAATTTGAAACTAAAGTCAAAAATTCATCACATTTCAGAATGCCTCCAGCTTACCCATTCATAGTTACAAAGACATTTAGCTTTTGTGATATGCTAATCAGAAGACCAAATTCAGAAAACTATTTAAGAGTGTCCAGAATAGACACCGGAATACTTAATAATGTTTTAGTTACACCCCTTCTGGGCTTCCTTAAGACAACACCTGCTTAACTTGACTTTAAGGCATCTATTTTGTGCCTGATTAGACTGATAACCCAGCATAAGAACCAGGCTTATCCATGCAGGCACTCAATACAAGGACTAAGGACACCACCTTCTGCTAGCTCCACTTTGGTGTAAGATGTCTTGCCTTACAGAGCTCGAGATATTCTGAGAGGTCTGTTTCTCAAGTGACACAAAATAAAATTTGAAAGAGAAGATGTATAACACAGCTCTATCTTCAAATGGAGCAGTGGCTTTACAGCACAAGAAAAGTGGCACATGACTGTAAAAAATGCATAAATATCCACATGGTAAAACTTTTCTCTTAAATTCTTTCTTTCTTCTGTTGCTCCTGATAACAGCCTTCTTATGTTTTTTTCACCCGAAAGAAGTTCTACTTCTAATTTCAGGACAAAACACAAAGGAAATGGACAGTTCTAGAAAAAGTAATAAAGACAGGAAGGGAGAACACTTACTATTCCATGACTAGTACAATGTCATTTTTTGACTCAAAGGCATCATATAATTGGATGAGGTTCACATGATTCAGCTGGTTCATGACGTTGATTTCATTCTTTACTTCATCCTGTAAGGAATCATAAATATTGTTCCAGAAGCCTTTGCTCTTAAGAAAGCTACAGAAAACAGACATCTACATTATCTTCATGTTTTCACTTAAGGTAACCACCAAACACAGTTTTCCTCTGATTGCTCCTACAGTAATAGATGTCAGTGCTACAGCAGCTACTAACCTGAACTCAGAGGTCAATGGGGGACTGCTTCAGTAATATGCTATTTTGGAGGAAAAGGGAGACCCTGCATGGACAAGTGGTGGGCTTACATGGATGTAAAAGAGAGAGGCAGACTAGGACTTGGTTCAACCAGCTGTAGGTATACGGAATCAAGCTGTGCAAGAAACTTGAGGACAGTCCTCCAAACCTCCCTTTGCAATCAGGGGAGAGACTGGTATCTCCATTCAGTCTAACTATTTTAGACGTGCAGTTTAGGATAGACTGAATCATAAGGGGATTCTTGGTGACCAGCTTGACCACAACTATTTCTTAGCAACCCCAGTTAGCTGAGACAAATCCCACTCTTGAATGCCATTAATGACTGCAGGATCGCACAAAGGATGCTATGCGTGCATTTTCTGGGAAAGTAAGTCTTGGATGTGCATGAGGCTGCACAACAGGCCAGCCCAATTATTCTCATCTGTATTTGTGTTGATGTCAGGGGCCCAGATCATGCATGTTACCAGCATCCCACATGGTGACACCAAGTCTTTGCACAAAAAGCTACAATGTGCTTGGGAGAGAGTATACTGTCACGGGCCTGATAAATGCTTTATCATTAAAGAAAACACTAATAGTATTAATAGCAAAAAGCAGAAAAGGGAAACCAAAGAAACGTAGAGTTGAAAATAAAGTAGGAAAAAAAAAAAAGATCTGGAAGAAAAAGAAGAAAAAAGATGGAGAAAACCCCCAAGCTTTACTAATAGTTCTGGAGGAGAAGGGAAATAGAATTAGAACCAATGGTAATCAAGCAGGTCCTAGAGTGATGGCTTGTGAGTCACTTGGCCATGGTCTATTGTGTGGCTGTAGAAGCATGGGATCCATTGGGGAACAAAATACTAATACCACACTTTACCAACCTTCTGTTTAGGACCTTTTGCTTTTATAATTTTGGCTGCTAGCTTGAGACCTGTTGCTTTCTCTTCACATTTGTACACTTGTCCAAATCGCCCTCTAGGGAAACAATGGAGAAGAAAAATGAAAATCATACAGTGGTAACAAGGTGCTGGCCTTGAATGTAAACCAGGCTATAAACAACATAAATATTCATCTCCCTAATGGGTTCCATTCCAATTGTTCTATTGCTGCTATTTTTTGTTGTAAATTAAGACTTGCGACTACTCATTTAAGCACACCAAAATCACACACTGTTCTAGCTGATATTAACGCACTTGTATGATTAATTATACTCATTCATAACAAGCAGTAACTAATGCCAGGGAAGTCAACACACTGTAAGGATCACAATTTACTCACATGCACAACCTGCCCCCCTCCATCTCATCATTCTTCTCAAGGTAGGGTTATGATTTAATGATGAAACACAGACCATGCTGCCATCAGAAATTACTAACATCATTCTCTCCTAAATATTAATGAGATCAAGCAACAACATGGCCTGCTAGATGAGCCTGGTGATGATGATGGGAGAATCACATCCCTAGTCCTGCTGGCCACACTATTCCTGATACAAGCCAAGATCCCATTGGCCTTCTGTGCCACTTGGGCACAC